>NW_019291281.1:76300-88540 GCF_000500325.1 Leptinotarsa decemlineata
AGCTATCGACAGAATTCACACACTTTCGAGGCATTTCAGATCAGCACTTAAATTAATTTAAAAATCAACTTCACACGATAATTTCAATAGCAACCACGTGCGTACAATTGACAAACTCACATAGGTTATGTTTACTACTTAAGAACAGCTGATGAGAGGGGTGTTATGTAAACAAACATGTTTACCAACTGTTGGTGATGAAACATTCCATTTGTTGAAAACTCAATATACATATAAATAATATAATGATACTATATCTTGAAAACAAGAGCTAATATATAATTTTTATGGTAACTTTCGGTTTTAACACGTGGAAATACATTAAAATCATCTAATTTCAACCCCGAAACAAAAACTTTGTTGTGCCGACAGCACACTTGTCTCGTCATTCCATTTGAAATTTAGGACATCGGCTACAGAGGCACATCTTCATCGGCAGCAGGATGTTGCATATCTCAATGAGGATCTAGAAGTGATTTAGAATTGGGGTGAAAGTAACTAAGTTCAATTCAACGCCACAAAAACCCAGGCATCGGTTTTCTCCAAGAAGATAAATGTCTCCGAACCGAATATAATAATGTCAGGTCAAACAATTCCGCTTTCTGCTTCGATAAGTTTGTTGGGGGTTGGAATGGACACCAATATGTCTTGGCACAATCATGTCGCTGAAATTGCAAAGGCTGCTTGTCAGAACCTTGGAACACTGTTTCGAACCAGAAAATTATACATACCTCGGCAACTTTTGATGCTTTATGAAGCTCAGATCATACCTTCTTCGGAGTATTGTTCTCATGTATGGAGCTTTGCCCATATAGGACGAAACTGCAGTAACGTTAGTTACAAAGAAAAGTGGTTAAAAACATAGAAAGTTTCAATTCTCTTTTCTTCATTAGTACAGGTAAGTCGAAATGACTTACCTGTAGGTACTATGTCATATTATATTTCGTCATATTATTTAAACGAATCGATTCCGTAAATTCACCGACATGTGACCATACATTTTTGCATAATGATTATTTTGAAACATCAATTGACAAACTCAGCCTCAAATTTTAATACTTCTGTTTGAAGAGAGTTAAAGTCTACCATAATATTTGCGAAAAACTGAAAATAAGTTCCTCTAATTCATTAAATTATTTGTTAGAGTTCACGAGAATCAAAAATTACAACTTCAAATCATCACGTAGATAAACCTTGATCAGTGCACCAAGTGTGAATTTTTTATACATATTTTCAAAACTCCACAGAAAATTTCCACGCAAAATCTCAAAAATTGTAATGAGATACACGTAAAGGAAGAGTAGGTAAAGAAAATAAGCGAATATTAAATGAATGAAAAATATTATACGGCATAACACGTTATTTAAATAAACAAGAATGCATCTAAATACAACTTTGAAATTTAGTATTCACGTTACTCACATGTTCAACTCAAAAAAATGGTGCCATACTGTAAGAAATTATTCAACTATTGCATAAAATTTTGCAATTATTCAATTAAATCCTACGTTTATCAACCACTCTACAGGTATGTCACTATAACAATTATGCGTCTAATCAAATAACTAATCAAACAACTACTAGACCAAATTTTGAGGTGGAAGAAATAGTTTTTCGAATTTTGGAAAACGACATGTTTGAGGGAGTATGGCGGGTATTTTGGACCCTCGGAATAGTATGGCGTGGTAATTTACATACAAGATAGTTGAAAACAATTGTTTGTAAAAAATCAGCCTGTAAGAAAAATTTAAAAAAAAGTTTAAAAAAACATATTCAAAAAAGTGTGGCAGGTCTAAACACCTACAGGAGAAGTATATCATATAGCTAGTGCCGGATTTTTTTTGTTGAAATACCGATAAATTGAAGAAATTTTGTGAAAAAAATTGTTTAACACCTCCGGATTTTCGAGCAATTTCAGTTAATTATTCTGCAATTGCGTCTCACGCACCACTGGTAAGAACATCACTTTCCTTTCACTTATTACGTATAATATGAATTCTCCTGAAAGCGCGATACTGTGAGAAATGAATTACCAAAATCTTCCACCATCTCCCGGTCTATTAGCTTTCCAGATTTTTTTAAATTTCACTGTTTTATTCCTTGGAAACAATAGTTAGTATTTGTGAGGGAATCAACACTTTTTTGTTGTTTGGGGGTATTCTATCGGGGTAGATTTTATGCTATGCTACGGTCATATTTGGAGCTTTCAATATCTTCATGTCAAACCAGAAAACATTGTTGAGTCATTCTGAAAAGAAAATGAATTCAGTTGAGGAAATAGATAGTTTCTCAATTAACATGCATATTTTATTGAAACATACGTGTTGCGCTTTTGTAAACTGTCTTGCTAGTGGAAACTTGAAGTAAAGTGTTACTACTTATGATTCATTATTCACAATATTCACAGCTGAATGCTATTATCAATTTGTCAAATTATTTTTCAGGTAGAATGTTCATCATATTAGTGGTTTTTGCATGGGCATTCTTACCATTCACATACCTTGCTGGTTATTTCTTTGATGAACCTTCGACCGGATACACCAGATTGTCTTTAATAGGAATTTTTGCAGGTGAGACAATTTGATTCACAAAAAATCATAATGTGCTTCATTCATCCTTCATTCAGGCCATTTTTTAATACAGTTCTATTGGCACTGAACATTATGAATTGAGCCTGAATAGCTATTTATGTGACCAGTTATGGAAAGTATCATTTTGTGTGATGGGCGCGTCTTCTGAGAAACGAGAATCACAATGCCGGAAATTACTTTTCGACAGCGTCGGGTCAGGCGAATTTTGAAACAGCTCCATATCAACAAAGCGTCTGGCTCTGATAGTGCCTGTCATAGTACTTAAAAAGTGCGCAAATGATCTCGCACCAGTATTTTGCAAACTTTTCAAACTGTTTTCAAAATACTTAGCGATCATCAATATGGCTTTCGGAAACAAAGATCAACAGGCGACCTTATATTGAAATAATACCAACATGGAGAATCAAGATCTATTGCGCATGATATTTCTAAGGTCTTCGACAGTGTGTGGTATGAGGGTTTGCTGGTCAAACTTCGGTGCTATGACTATGGCTTTTCAGCTTCTCGAAAGAACATTCCCTACAAGTGGCCATCGATGGATATCTCTCGAACACTTTCACCATCAACGCTGGTATTCCCCAGGGATCCATATTGTCTTCAACCCTCTCTTTATTGTATATCAACGACTTATTGGAAAAAAACAAGAATCCAATATATTGCTTTGCTGACGACAACACACTTGTCTCGTTATTCCATTTGGATTCCAGGACATCAGCTACGGAACTACATCTTCACCGACAGCAGGAGGTTGTATATCTTAATAGAGATCTGGAAGTAATTCAAAATTGGGGTGAAAGTGACGAGGTTCAATTCAATAACACAAAAACTCAAGAATCGGTTTTTTCCAAGAAGACGAATGTTTCCGAACCGGATATAATGATGTCAAGTCAAACAGTTTCGTTTATAGTGACATCCTCCATGGTTCTCTTGTCCTCCTTGGTTGAGAACTTCAGTTGATGAATCGCCTATCAATTTTTCTAGCTCTTTGCCTCCCACAGATTCAGATAGGAAAGAGATTGTTCTCACGTCCTTCATCAGTGCATATTCCTCACGGACGTCACTGACAAGACAAATCATAATTTCAGCTTTCCGACATATGTTGAAAAGTCATATAATAAATATTGATACTTTGATTTCCTATATTTCAGAGAACATAAATTTCAGTCCGTTTACATCTTCAACTTTATTTAAGGTAACATCATCTTCCTGGTGGTGCAAGTATTGATGAATCCTGGTTTGAAATTGGAACACGTTGGTAAAGCACTTCATTGGCTATTTCTACTGAATCCTCATTACTCTCTCGCTAGTGCCATTAGCGAAAGTTACAATGTTTTCGCATACAATAACGTTTGCGAAAAAATTTTTGAGAACTGTGCCAAAGTGAATTTAACGAGACAAGCTTGCTTGGACGCCCCTGATTCAACACAAATCAAGGATATATGCACAGGTAACAATTTTTTTTCTAGCTCAACATCTTTCTCGCCATAAACTCCATGAATCTTTGGTCTCCTGTGCTATAGTGTATGTTATGAAGATTGACATGAAGTCAATCTTCACCCTGCCAATCTTCACCATAGCTGGATTCGCCATGCTAGCCTGATAAGGCTAGCAATCTATAAATGCTTTGGTTGTTTTTCTGAAGTTTGAATAACTATCTCTTCAAATTTTTCCATGTAGAAATTCGTCACTACTGGGCTAAGTGCTCTGCCCATGGCAACTCCATCAACTTTTTCAAGAAAGGTTTTATTCCACTGTATAAATAAGTTGTCGTTAGTGAATGTCGAAATGAGTTGATATCTTGTGATATTTGATTTTTCCAGATATAGACACAGATTATTTCAAATGGGAGGAACATGGAATAGGAAGAAATATGCTATACTCATTTCTCACAGGATTAGTAATGTATATTATACTCTACGCCGTCGAATATGAAGTATTCTCGAAACTAATTTACTTCTTAGAGAAACGATTCTTCTCAACTCACCCCGTTGAAACAACAGATGAGGATGCGGATGTAGCGGAAGAGAAAGATAAGATTCGAAATGCTACAGAAGCGGATCTCTGTTCGACTTTCCAGCTCGCCATTCGCGATTTGACTAAGTATTATAAGAAATTCTTGGCGGTGAATGGACTGTGTCTAGGAGTTAAGAAGTATGAATGTTTTGGTCTTCTTGGAATCAACGGAGCGGGTAAAACTACCACGTTCAAGATGATGACTGGAGACGTGAAAATTTCCTATGGTGACGGCTGGGTGAGTACCAAAACGTTGAAATAGTATCTATAGCGTGAAATATACAAGTATGTCGAAAAATCCGAATGAAATTGTGCTGTCCTGAATCCTAAAGATCCTTCTGCAATATTCGACTATTATCACGTAGAAACAGCTTATACATACTAAAGGCCATTGTTTGGCAATTACTGTATGGGCTGAAAAATCGGGCCTAGCACATAGATGGCGCTATTTTTATTGCAGTCACCGTTTTTTCAGTTAGTATCAGTCTTTAAAAGAAATCTGTTGAAATTTCATGATATTCTTCTCAGAAAATTGTGAGTTAATGTGCTCCGACGGCCAGTTTTTTCATTTCACCTCCGACATATTTATTCATTTCCATTTTTCAACACTGTACCAAAACATGAAGATGGCAGAGTCTCTAATAAAAATATTGCTGGATATGTACCGCCTCCGACAGCCTGTTTTTTGATTTCACCCCTGCCATATTTCTTTATTTCCAGTTGTGACCACTATAACAAAATATGAAGGTGGCAGAGTCTCTAAAATATTGCTTCATCTGTACCGCCACCGACGGCCGATTTTTTCATTTTACCTCTCCCATATTTCTTTATTTCCAGTTGTGACCACTATAACCAAATATGAAGGTGGCAGAGACTCTAATAAAAATATTGGTGAATTTTTCGATTTCGTCACTGCTATATTCCTTCGTTTCCTTTTGTTGACACTATAACAAAATATAAAGTTGGCAGGGTGTCTGATTGAAATGTTGACGGATTTTTCATTCAGTTTCCACTATTTTCTATAATTTCCGTCATTTCAAATATTCATGACGCCTTCAAAATACATTTTTCACTGTTTCGGGAAACATAATAGAAAATATGAAATATTGCTGAACTTTATTGCCAAAGTAACCGAGGTTGTTGAATGATCAAACAGATCAATTCAGGTACTCAATCAAGCCAAGTACCTGTATTATCACCTACAGGGGTGCTACATAAGTCGAATGTTATCAACCATTGTTAGTTTGATGTATAAGTATGATAATGTCTTTATAGGACGAAACTGCCTATTGTTAGTTACAAATAAAAGTGATAAAAAACATAAAAAATTTAATTTCTTCAATAGTGATATTAATTTTATTAGCTTGAAAACAATGATCAAAAACAATTTCGTGTTTTAATTTACATTGCTTCTTGAAGGTAAAAAATACCGTTCGAGCGAAGCCATGGCTTGAAAAGGATTCTCCTCCATTAAGAACAACAATCAAACGTTGGTTCGCTGACTTCAAATGTGGTAGTAGAAACACCGATGATGCAGAACGCAATGGACGTCCAAATGAGGCAGTAAAACCAGAAAACATAAAAAAATAAACGAAATCGTATTGAATGATCCAAAAGTGAAGTTACGCGCGTTAGTTGATACTGTAAAGATATCAGAAAAACGTGTTGGATTTATATTGTATGAGCATTTGACTAAGAGAAGACTCAGTTGAGAGTGGGTGCTGCGTAAGCTCACTATTGACCAAAACAATAACGTCTTGATGATTCTGAGAAGTGTTTGGTCGTGTTTGAAAATAACAAAACGGAATATTTGCGTCGATATGTGACAATGAATCGTCATCTGAGTGGAGAGCAACTGGTGAACCACGTCAATGGCGCTTGAAAGCACAACAATCAGTTGGAAAGGTTATGGTCTTCGTATTTGGGAATGTGCGTGGTGTTTATCTTGAGAAGACAATTTTTTTCAACAGACACGCGTTTTTTTTTCTCAGGCCCGAGACTTTTCAGCTCATGTGTTCTGTATCTGTAATGAAAGTGAGTGAAGACACACAGCACTTAGGCCACATGTGACCCATTGTATATCCTCCCGAGGAATTGTCCTCCTAGGTCATCATCCGTCCTGTCCTTTCCAGGAAGGTGGACAGGTCACTAGGAGACATATCCTTTATAATGGCAGGTGTAGGCCAAGAGTCGCCGAACACACACTCTTTTTTGGCAATCTTGAGGTGTCTCACGGTGGCCTCCGCGAAGGTTTTGGAAGGTGCAGCGACATTACTGTCGTTGCGCGGCTTCCTCAACCTTCTTGGGGTTCCCTCCGTGGAGGTGCACAAGTGAGGGAGCTTTTCTGCCGGGGCAGCCGGTTCCTTGCCTATATTTGAGGCGGAGTTCTTGGCGTTCGCCGCAGGAAGTGTCCTTGCTGTTGAAGGTGGAGTGGGGAAGGAGGAGAGTGCACTTATAGTTGCTGCCACTCCTGCCTCTTTTGCTCCCTTTCTCCTTTTGACCTAGGCGCCGCAAATGCGCTTACGCCTTGGCCTTTGTATTACTTCACGAGATGATCTGCTATGTCCAACTTCATTCCTAGCGGTAGATTGGGTTGGACATTTCTGTTCTTCCCCAGCCACCGCCTTAGATTGAGGTGAGCACTTCTGTTCAGCCTCGGGATTGGTTTTGGTTGTTTCTGTTCCCACGAGTAGCACGGGGAGAGTTGGTCACCTAGGCAGAGCCCCGCATTACCAAAGGTAGGCTGATTACAATGAGGTTTCGCCCTGTTCCCCAAGGAGCTCGTTCATAACCGTATATCACCCTGCGGTCATTCAGCTGTCGGCACGATTCCTTACACCTTAGCTTGGGTAGGCTGGTCCACGATGACATGTTTTACAAAGGCTTTTGGGGTGTTTTAGTCCCCCTCACTCTATTTATTTCTGCCACTGACCAGGTATCCGGCGATCACGTCCGTAAGGCCACATTGGCTTCCAGTCCCTCCATTGGCTTCCAGGGCCTCCAGTCCCCTGGCCGTTCCCCTATCCGCCACCTGGGGACGCGCCCGATAGGTAGCCCAACCCACGAGCAGCTCATGTGTTATTCCATTTCAAATACACTTCTTGGTCAAATACAAAGCCAAAGCAAGCAAATCATGAAAATAATGAAATTCATTGTAAAATTTCGAACGTTGGCAATTACAATTGTCGACTATCATTTTCAACGAGATACCCAAAATTTCATTCCATTCATCATAGTGTTAACATTTTTTTCGTGGCTTTCTTTCAGGTTAACGGTAAGAGCATCAAATCCCAACTGAAAGAAGTTCAAAAAGCAATAGGTTACTGCCCACAATTCGATGCTCTTCTAGAGGATATGACTGCCCAAGAGACTATAGTGATGTTCTCTTTATTGAGGGGCATCAGACTCAAAGACGCACACAATGTAGCACAGTTCCTGTCTGAAGAGTTCGACTTTCAGAGACATTTGAAGAAGAAGGTGAAAGAGCTGAGCGGTGGAAATAAAAGGAAATTGAGCACAGCTCTTTCATTGATAGGAGACCCTCCCGTACTCTACCTTGATGAACCAACTACAGGTGAGGTTGAATACTGATAAATATGAGTATGTCTGAATGGCTCACTATTTCCGGAATTGAGTTAAAACTGGAGATATAAGGAATAATAATAATAGTAATACAAGTTTCAAAAATATATGAAATTTCACAATGGTCAACTGAATTCTATGAACATTCCTTACAAATGAACTGAAAAATCCCCACGCTATAGGTTCGGACAGTATCTCACTTCGAATGATTCGTTTGGTGGAAACACATCTCTTGGAATACATCACCTTTATACTGAATTCGTGTATCACTTCCTCGTGTTTTCCTTCCCTTTGGAAGTATTCACTTGTGATTCCCTTAGCCAAGTGTAGCTCTCTGACACATTACTCTGATCTTAGGCCCATTAGTATTCCACCTTCCCTATCTAAAACGCTCGAACTGATTTTCAAAGATCAGTTGATTGAATCCATCACTTCGTATAATATCATAACTAGCGTTCAGTCTGGGTTTCGTTCTCAACATAGTACGACTTCCGCACTCCTCTCCATAACGGATGATATTTTCAAAGCGACCGATAAAAATTATGTTATATGTCTAGTTTTATTAGACTTTAGTAAAGCTTTTGATACCTTAGACCGCAGTCTTTTATGCAATAAACTAAATCACTTTGGTTTGGATAAATATGCCGTAGATCTTATTGAAAGCTTTTTGGAACACCGAACTCAGCCTTGATCACTTAAAATCTGTAGTTCTGAACACCAAATTTGGAGTTCCACAAGATTCCATTCTTGGACCTCTCTTATTCAACATCTATATCTCAGATTTTTACAAATATATTGAATTTTGCAATATCCACCACTACGTTGATGACACTCAAATTCACTTATCTTTTCCGGAAGGCAACCTGGAAGCACAAGAACTGATAAATAGAGATATCAATTTACTGTATAACGTCTCGTGTGCACATAACTTGAAATTGAATGCTAAAAAATCATCATATATGTTATTTGGATCCAAATCTAAAAGGATCCTGACTTCCAACCTCATCAAGATCCACATAAATGATGTTGCCTTACCTTTCACTTCTGAATGCAAAAACTTGGGTTTGTGGATTGACTCCGATTTGAGATTTTCTAAACATATCAGTCTTCTTTGTAAAATATCTCATACCATTCTCAGGCAAATTTTTCCCAGTAGAGATATTCTTTCTACACAACTCAAACTTGAGCTTTGCGAAACTTTAATTTTTTCTAAATTGTCATATTGCGATTGCATATATGGACCTGCACTTACTCAATACGACTCTCTTCGCCTCTGAAGAATTCAAAACTCTTGTTTGAGATTTTCCTTCGGTATACGTAAATTTGGTCACATCAGTAGTAGGTTTGATGACTCCAGATGGTTAAGGTTCGAAAAACTACGCACTCAACATATACTCACAAATACACATATCTCAAGAATATCTTAAACTGAAAAATGAAAGCAAATAATGAATTTAAAGAACGTACGTGAATAACTCACCAAGATATTGTTAAAAAATCTAATGGCATAAATGTACTAAGATGAAGAACGATGAGCAGATGAATAATTTCGACAAATTTTGAATAATCTGTCATATCATCAGAGCATAATAAATGTAATATCTCTCGATATATCACAAATATCAAAATTTACACGAAGTGGGGTAAAATTATTTCTTACTTCTATTTGAAAACTAAAACACCCCTCACAACTGATGAAAAATATATTGTGATATACAGTATTAGGAATCACACGTTGAAAGGTAAGATCTCATTAGTCTTCAGCTCGCACAAGTTTTCACTTCTGAGGGTTGTCGTTTGCAGCTAGTTAACGGAAAAACCTATTTTGAATATTATTACATGCACATTCTGCATGTGTGACTGTAATTTCGGAGGGTCACGTTATGGATTATAACAATACCGAAATTCTATCCGTAGGAAATGATATAACTTTGAGATTCATTTCTTGGAATGGTTCACATTAGTTAAAGTCAGAATTCTTCAAAAAAAAAAACTCGATAATACAAAATTTAAACAAAATTCATAATTACGTTTTAACTTTTGGGTAAATAATTACAATGGAAATTGAATTCACTACTGATAGTTGATTTTTTTTATTTTTACATTTTTACTGGGAATTGTATTCATGATAACTATGTATAGTCCAAAATTATACTCGAATCCATTTTCTCTGATGACATGACAGATTATTCAACATTTGTCAAAATTGTACCCCTGTCTGTTATATGTACCTATGTTCATTAACCTATATTTGAAATGGTAAGCTAGGGTGGTTGTCATGACGGCAGATAACAAAAATAGAGGTACAAGTAGAAGGTACAAAAACTGTTAGAAGATACTGAAAGAATATGTCGCTCCATCTAGTGGACGAGGTACTAACCAACTGCAAATTACGGGCAAATTATGAAAGAATATGGTTTGTTTCCGTATATTGATGTTTTGTAAGGCTTATAACATGGTGTCAGAAGTAGCTACTTATGTGTGAGATACTTTTCTCTAGTCAGTTTGTATTTCAAACATCACTTTGTGGAATGAAAATCAGATATCATTCACATGAGTTCTACTTTAAATGAATGGTAACAAATTGCACTTACATAGAACACTGTCATACTCACGGGTTTACATCGATGTTTCGCTTCAAGACACTTGCCCTAAGACTCTTCAGTACCGAATTGGATAACATTATAGAAATATAGAAAATACACACACTTCATTCATGAATTACGAATTTTCAATGTCACGGAATAAGCTTGATCTGCTTATGTCATCGATGACATCGTAATGACATTCATTCACCTATTTGATTCAATCCCAGCCAAGAGGAATCTTATTTGAATTGACGAAGAAATCAAACTTGTACAGTTAAAAATTAAAATGGCAAAGTGCTATTTGTTTTACATTTTCTTTGAAAATAAAGCTAGGAGAAAATAAAAACTAAATTCTCAAATTTTGGTTTCTCTCGGATATCTCCGAAACTACACGAAATATTGAAATTTTTTGAATGAAATCCCCATGCTGTTCATTCTTATCTTGGACACAGTGTATATTATCATCAGGTGAGTAACCTGAGTAAATTGTAAAACAAACTACTTGAAAAAAGTTGCATGAAAATAAATAACAAAATTTTGTTTCATCCAATATTCTTCATTATCAACACACCATTCACAAAATATTCCCACTTAATATTAGATGATCATTAATGCACCTCTACATTAATTTCAATTCGTTTCAAAATATTATGTACCTAAAAAACGAATTGGTTAACAAATACACTCTGACGTTTGTCTTCAATTCTGCGACTGAAAAAATGAAAGCAATCATTCTCTCAATTTATCGAGACAACGGGTAACTATTCCTAACACTGTATTATTATTATTAGCGATGATTGCTTCTGGAAGTAACATTTGCACGGTACTTGAAACAATGTTTACTAACAAACAATGCTACTTAATAAACGTTATTAGTATGTGTACATTCCATTTTCATCCAGAGTTATCAAACCATTTTATTAACGCTAAACCTTTCAGAAAATGACTACTTGGAAACTGCCAAACACATGCAGACACGTTTCAAAATGATCATCGACTATGTCAAAGCTCTTTTGATAATGAAAACACTAAATACTCCTACTGAAACCTCATTCAGAATAAGAAATACAAAAAAATGGCAGAAGTCAGCTTTGCACATGATAAATCAAGACAGACGTTGCTTTTCCATCCAAACAACAAGCTTACTCATATTACTACAAAATGATTTGAATGACAAAAAGGGAAGGAGGTAGAACAGAAAAATGATATGAAAAAAAAGTCAATTCAATTCAATTAGTTTTTTGTCCCAAGAAACGATAAAAGGTTAAAATTAGGAACTATAACTAACTATAAAGTAGGTATAATGAAATATAGAAATAAGATATTTCACAATAAACACATAACATATCTTAAAAAATAACTTTCTAACGCAGTCAGATATGAAACTGGTTTCAGAAAGTACATGTCGAAAACTAATACAAGTGTAATAGGAAAAAAAAATCTACAGTAATATAGCTGCAAGAGTT
>NW_019291281.1:104354-118205 GCF_000500325.1 Leptinotarsa decemlineata
AAAACTTGGCAATAAAACATCTTCATTTATTTCTGTGAGTAATTTGTCTATCGTGGGTATTTTATTTCTGAAAAAGTACTGATGCACTTTTCTCCTGATTGCATGTTTATCAGCATCTTCTATTGATTTTATAATGATTTGACGATTCTGATTTGTATTCGGTTTGGAAAATGTATGATTTTGTTTATAGTCCCGTAAAACATTGTAAATCGAAGCGCAACACACTTCAATTTTATCGGAAACTTTCGATACGACTTCGTCGACAGTCGATGTCTCAATTTCTTCCATCTCCTTCTTGAACACATTTAAAATCACTTCTTTCATCTCAACACTCAAATGTCGTTTTTTGGATCGTTTCCTGGCTGGACTCAGAGGATAGCTCACAGTGTCATCAGCAGTGTCTGTACTGGACATCTTGGAAAACAATATTGAACAATATACTATAACGCACGCCACACAAACACGCAAACGACTGATTACAACCCTGTGCTGGTATCAAAGTCGTACCAAGAAAGCGAATTCACCAATGAACGCTGCCCTTTCCATCTGACACTGGGCGATCACGTGAACATCACGCTTCGATTTTGTTTTGTTTTACTCTACCTTGGATTTGGAACTTCGGTTCATATTCTTCTTCAATAATTTACCGTCAGTTCTGAAATATATGTATATTTTTTTCTTTTTGTCGATGATTTTAAACTCATCAAATCAGTCCAAACAGTCCAAGACTGCACATATCAGCAGAAGGATATTAATAACATTGGAGTTTGAAGAATAAATGTAAGAGTTTTATTATATTGTCGCAACTCAGTACTGCTTTGCTCACCACGAGAGGATTTATCGCTGTTTCAACCAACCCCCTTTTATCCAAATAATGAAGGAACTCTTTTTAAACTGAATGAAATATTCATTATGATGGAAAAGAGAAAATTACGCTGAGGATAGTTAATGAAATAGTTGATAAAAATACAAAGAATCACCAAAAAACTAACATTATACTGCTACCCGGCAGGAACGATGAGAAGGAGATGTGCTGCATTCTTAAAATACTCTGGAACCAAATCAAATCAAATCAAATTTATTAAATCCGTTTTCCTCTTACAGAATGGAGTGGACGTGTCTGGTGTGGTGCAAAACCCCACAGTCTTACTACAAAAAAAAGTTACTCCTAAAGTACAAGTTTACAGGTTAGGTTGACAAAATAGAATATATACACATAAATACAATGACACATAAAACAAGTATACTATAGGAAATCGCAGAGTAAGCATACGAATAATAGACACTCAATAAAGTATCCCAGTCAATAGATAGAAACACTGATTGATTTTTTTACAGACACTATTAATTTGTGCTTCCCAAGATAGATTACAGTCGTATATGGTTCCGAGAAATTTTGCAGACTTGGATGTACTGACTAGAGTGTTATTTAATAATATTGAGCAATCTGATGGTAATTTATGAGCTGTATGGTAGTCAATGCAAACTGTTTTCGAAACATTCAACATTAATCTATTACGATAGCACCAATCTTTGAATTGATTTAGTGTTCTGAAGAATGACCGTTTCTGAAGAATGATTAATGAATACTGAAAAAGTTCCTCAATACTTTCTGTTGAACTTGACCTCCCTCAATATATATAAAGACTCATATACTGAGGTCGCAACTTCCCTCTGGTCACCTTGCTAAGGTAAAATGCTTAATACGCATCCCTGCAACTTTGCGTATTTAGAGATAATACATTCTTACGAAACTGCAGCTGCATGAACAGGTGTTTGAGTTTGTTGAATGAGTAGAAAACATTCTTGTTCTCGTTCATCGTTAAAAGCTCGTCATGAGCGATACTTGTAAAATGCTATTCATGTAGCTAATGTTTCCTGAATTAGTGAATCCAATTTTTTTCGCAAGATTTTTAGAACAACTGTCTACTGAATAATTAGGGAGAACATGTTTAACAGAATCTGCTTCAGAACCATTTCTCAAGATCCAATCGATCCTTCCAAGTGATGAAGGGTTTCGTAGGGGGATTGACCCGGCTCTTACTCCATGTACTTTAGTACCTGGATTTTTTTAATGAAAAATATTTGCGGCCACTTTTTGACTGGCACCCTATCATCAATGTATTTTCCTATACATAAATGTATGTAAAATTTTGAGTTTGATCAACTACGCTATGAACGTAGTTATTTTGAGGCGGGATCCTTTACTATAAAGGAAGTTAGATTTCGTGGTGCACAATTACGAAGGGTCTAAATTGAAGCTTCATGTAATGTACCGGTGCTGGCCTTTTCGATGAAAATTGAATATCCAAGACACCTGCTGGCTGATGAATGAAACATCAGGTTTTTCACTTGGTGAATAAGAATACTTTTTGCCGGATGACAGCAAAGTTGGTATCATGTGTTGATAGCGACACTTTCTCTAGTTGGAAAAGTCAGGAAAGTCAGCAGTTCATTCATAGGATAAAAACGAGACAAACTCAAAGAGAGCATTCACATATACAGGGTGACAATTTGAAAACTCACAATGGCTATATTTGAGTAACCAAATGAAATATAAGAAATCGCTGAGAACTATTTCCATAATGGTGAGGTTAGATTAGGTTAGGATAGGTTAGGTCCAAAGTGATTGGGTTGATTTGACCCTCCACTGCGACCCGCAAAGGTTTATTGTGGTTCACACCTATTCACACTCAACCAAATAAGCCCAGCTTCTCAACGAAGCTTATTAGTTTGTATGGTGAGTGGTGTTTCAGGTCAGATGGTAAGAGTACGACTCTGCCGAACTCTAGAAACCTGATTCGGTCCCCATCGGGGCAGGCATAAAGTATATGCTCTGCTGTTTCATCGTCGATGAGGTAGTTGGATAGTCAAGGTGCAAGTTTTCCACCTTGATACCCGCGACAACCTTTCCATATACGGGTTTTTGCACGTCAGCTGAACCTGATGATGTCTTAGATTCAACCGTACAAGGCTTTTTCGCCTCTGGTTTTGGTGAATCATCACTTGAGCGTAAACGTTAGCTAACCTGTTCATGGGCAAGTTTGTTTCTCCACCTGAGAAAGATTCTACGTACGCTGCTCAAGAGTTTGGTGCAAGGTGGTTTCATAAGGTACCTCGCTTTCGAGGAGACGACCCAGTCGTTTCCTAGCTGCACCATAATACCTTTTTTTTCAAGTTCAATAGTTGGATCAGGAGTTGGAGAGTTGAGAAGCTCTCGCTCCTGATTTAAATTCGAGTCGTAAGCTCGACATCCATCTCCTCTGTAGACTCAGCGTCAGAAATCATTTTTGAGTTTACTCTGTCCATTCAAGTCCCACGAGTAGCTAGGGAAAGAAAGTCCATCACGGCAGAGCCCCGCATTACCGTGACAAGGCGAGTCAACGACGAGAGGGCGCTCGGTATTTCGAAGGTTCCGTAAAGACAGCTGATAGGCTCAATGTCATTCATTATCTTGGCACGAAAACACAGACCTTAGGATTGGGATGCCATTGAGTTAGGGAATAACAGAACCACAAGTGATTCTGTCATTCCCGTATCCACCGAGGATACGTGGAAGCAGGCATCCGATGACAGGTTTGCTCAACCCCCACATCCCATGCCAATGCACTCGCCAAAAACAGCATGCACAGTGGTTTAGGCAGTGAAAGATGAACAAGGACAGCCAACCCGCCTAATAAAATATAACTTCATCTGTAAATGAATGCATTTTTCTTGATTCGAAACTCATAAGGAGTTTCTGCGAATTGTTTGAACTCATTTAGAAAATTCGCAACAATGAAAGATGGCAGCAATCTAAGTTTATTTCTCCAGTAACTTCAAAACTGGGGACATGTCAGATGTGACTGGGATTAATAACAAAAATACAGATTGCTGCGTGTTTGTCATGCAGCCACGCAACCAACTCAACNTCAATGCCATGGAGCAAGCTCAAGGTAGTCGAAGTGTCGAACGTCAAGGTCAAACCCCACACTCAAGGTCAAACACCGCATTCAAGCTCATACTACGTGTACGACGTTCAAGGTTAGGTGACGTTATTCAATGTCGTGTGACGTCTCAAGGTCAAAAGGGGTGGGGGGAGGCGTTCAGTCGGCATTAGCACCCTACTAATGACACATAAAACAAGTATACAAGACATCTTGATATGAATATAAAAAAATCATAAAGCACAATAAACACTATGAACTCAGTTAACACTACTGAAAAGGAAGTCATCAAATTCCCCCAAGCTATAAAAACAATGATTCATTAAAATTTTCTTTAATCTACTTTTAAAAATTCTGTACGTGTTACTATTTTTTATATTATAAGGAAGCCTATTGAAGTAAGACGCCGGATGACAGCAAAGTTGGTATCATGTGTTGATAGCGACACTTTCTCTAGTTGGAAAAGTCAGGAAAGTCAGCAGTTCATTCATAGGATACAAACGGGACAAACCCAAAGTGAGCATAAACATATACAGGGTGACAATTTGAAAATTCACAATGGCTATATTTGAGTAACAAAATGAAATATGAGAAATCGCTGAGAACTATTTCCATAATGGTAAGGTTAGATTAGGTTAGGTTAGATTAGGTCCAAAGGGGCTGGGTTTATTCGACCCTCTACCCCGACCCGCAAAGGTTTATTGTGGTTCACACCTATTCACACTCAACCAAATAAGCCCAGCTTCTCAACGAAGCTGGGCTTATTTGGTTTGTGTGGTGAGTGGTGTTCGGGCAGGCAAAAAGTATATGCTCTGCTGTTTTATCGTCAATGAGATAGCCGGATAGTCAAGGTGCAAGTTTTCCACCTTGATACCGGCGACAACCTTTCCATATACGGGTTTTTGCACGTCAGCTGAACCTAATGATGTCTTAGATTCAACCGTAGACTCAGCGTCAGAAAGGATTTCTGAGTTTACTCTGTCCATTCAAGTCCCACGAGTAGCTAGGGAAAGAAGGTCAATTACAGCAGAGCCTCGCATTACCATGACAAGGCGAGTCTACGACGAGAGGGCGCTCGGTATTTTGAAGGTTCCGCAAAGACAGCTGATAGGCTCAGTGTCATTCATTATCTTGGCATGAATACACATACCTTAGGATTGGGTTGCCATTCAGTTAGGGAATAACAGAACCACAAGTGATTCTGTCATTCCCGTATCCAGCGGGGCTACGTGGAAACAGGCATCCGATGACCGGTTTGCTCAACCTTCATATCCCATGCCAATGCACTCGCCAAAAACAGCATGCACAGTGGTTCAGGCAGTGAAAGATGAACAAGGACAGCCAACCCACCTAAGAAAATATAACTCTATCTGTAAATGAATGTACCTTTCTTGATTCGAAACTCATAAGGAGTTTCTGCGAATTGTTTGAACTCATTTAGAAAATTCGCAACAATGAAAGATGGCAGCAATCTAAGTTTATTTCTCCAGTAACTTCAAAACTGGGGACATGTCAGATGTGACTGGGATTAATAACAAAAATACAGATTGCTACGTGTTTGTCATGCAGCCATGCAACCAACTTAATTCGTTCATAATTGACACTCACACATTTGTCAAATGACAAATGACATGTGAAAGATGACGCCACACGCCACATTTGTATCAATATCGAAGACACAACTCTGTATCTTTTTGGCATCTTGCTATTTTTTTCTTGATTTTGTGTTTCCCCCCCCTTTCACATACTTTGTGCCTGCCCCGCTGGGGACCGAATCAGGTTTTTAGAGTTCGACAGAGCCGTACTCTTACCATCTGACCTGAAAGACCACTCACCATATAAACTAATCAGCTTCGTTGAGAAGCTGGGTTCATTTAGTCGAGTGTGAATAGGTGTGAGCCACAATAAACTTTTCCGGGTTGCGGTGGAGGGTCGAATAGACCCACTCACTTCAGACCTGACCCCTTTCACGTACCAGATACGTAACGATCCCTACTGACAATGTCGAATATACGAGTCGGCCATTTCTGATACGCAATAATTTTGGCGTTTTATTTTCTCAATTCAACATTTCATTCACTCCTCTGTCATATCGAAGATGTATTTTAGTGTCTTAGTCGTATGCTGCCATATTTATTTATTCATTTCCTAATTCGAAATTTTCTTTGTTTCCATTTGACATATTCCAAGTCAAGGTCTTTTTGGAACACGGCCATCTTTGTTTTTTTTTTATTCGAAATTCTCTGTTTTCGATCACGACTAGTAATAGCAATATTGCCTTCTTGGTAAAAAACTATCTTTGTTGTTTGTTTGAAGGTGGTTGACAATGTTTCGTGGTGTATTTCATCAGTTCGGACTTCCATTGTCTGATATAATATAAATTGATTTGATAACCCTGAAAAAAGCATAAGGATTAACCGAAAATAACGATTTTATTAAACAAAAAACTAAAATAACATACAACAACAACCAAAACAAATAAAAAAGTGAAATATTAATGAAAGCAGAAAAAATTGAAAAAAATTGAAAATATTATTAACTAAAAATGAAAAAATAAAAAGTAAAAGATTCCAAACCAAGTTATGTGATTGTGATTCATCAATCGACTAAGAGAGGAATACTGGACTGCGCTTTTGGGCTCTGTAATACAAAGGAAGGTCTCGAAAAGGAACTAGGCATCATCAAAAATGACCTTCAACGAAATGGTTACTCCAAAGTGATGGTAGGCTAGAAGACAGCAAGAACTCCACAAGGAAGAGAAGCCGCCAAAACCAGTACTTGTACTATCCTACATCAGAGGATTATCGGAAAGGATAAGACGAATTGGGTCATAGTATAACATCAGGACCTGCTTCAGATCTGGGAACACTATCCGTAGCAGCCTCACGAAAACCAGGCCACCAAACGCAGACTGCGATTCCAAGAAAACCAATATTATGATAATTACAGTGATGGAAATTTTCAGGAATGATGATATAAATGACCAAGAACAAGTGATGAAGATAGAAACTATATTCGACATTCAGACGGATGTAGCAATAATCAAAACCATAATATACAAAGTGGTAAAATAATGAAAAGTAACAGAAAGCAAAAATAGACAAATGAATAAGATCAATCAACAAACGACAATCTGAGAATACCAAAAATGAAATAATGAAATCATTTCAGAGTGGAGTGAGGTAAAATTCCATTAAAAAACCTATAGATTTGAATCAATTTATCATTATCTGAGATTGAAGAGTCATTCCTCAATACCTTTTGTAATATGACTTGTAATATGGACTTGAAATTTTAGAATTGATTCTTTCGAAAACTGTTTCCTTCTACGGAAAGTCTCATTTATAATTTATGAACGAACAACGTGGATTCCACTAATGTCAACAATCAGTTGTTCTCAGAGAACAACCTGTGTATATCTGACGATGAATCGCTATAAATCAATAAAGAAGCATAATTATACATCTGATTGAAACTTACAGCAAACTCATTCGAAAACAATTATCCCTCATGACATGAAATCTCGTTATTCATCAGTCTAGCAACTAAAATGGTCATGTTTCTGGAAACAAATGTCCATGACTGTTTCATTTGCGCATTATGGCCTATATTTTTCTTCAGTCTGGGAATAACGTACCACAGTAAACCAAAATGTCCTCACTCTTCTCCTAGTGGTAGAAGACAATTCACGAAAAGTAATGGCGTACTCCTATTGAACGTCATTTATGTCACAATTCTTCTTGTAGCTACATTGATAACCATCGAAGATATTTCAAGGAATGATTGTATGACGGAACTTCTGAAACTAACCATTTTGCTGCTGAAATTTATCAATGGCTTATGTTATTTAATCTGTTCGCGGTTGAATTCCAAGACATTTCTTCAGTATAATCAGAATCTTATGGATTTAATAGATGAGAGGCAGCATTATGGTGTCGAAAGTATCTTAACTAAAAACCAAACAAATGCACTGAAATTTTCAGAATACTTCATAGGTTTGGTGTGGATATTTGTCAACTCTGTATTTATAGTCAGAACAGAAATTCACTTTCAAATCAGGAACATCATCGTCCTCGCTGGGTCGATTATAATGCATTTTTGCTTCATAGCTATATCATTGCCCTTGATCTACGTAGAAATTATTTACAGAATGATTTTCAAAAACTATTGTGAGGTGGTTAAGCGATGTCTTTCAGCATCGCTGGTGTTGAATCATGACGATAAGATGTTTATTAAAACAAATCTACTACAGAATCTACAGAACCTCCAAAAATATTATTCTGCTCTCAGCAAAAATCATGATTATCATGTTATATCTGTGGGAAACTCGATATACCTTATGGAACAAGTACACAGCGAAGTCCTGATTTTTGTTTGCACTTGCTTATATTACTCCCACTGTTGGACCAAAGGAATAATGAATATCGACTATTTTCCGTTTTTTGATGCAATCGTTATGGTTTTGGTAAACATCATATACTTCAACACAGTGGAAGCAGTTCTTCATTCGGTAGGTTCAGTAACTGTTTAATAATCATGTATCTTCTTTTCATATATTGAACAAATTTATTATATTACACACGAAGAGATTGAAATGTATTTTATATTACATAATAATATATTATAATAATATAATACACAGAAGTCAAATTGAACTGAAGTGGACCGATAAGTATCCATCGATTTGGTTCAAAAGTTGAATTATCAGTAGAAATGTGGCAAAGTAAACTAAGAAACCTCCCATTGTATAGTTCACGGCAAATTTTGAAGCAGAAGCATTATGCCAAATCTATGAAATCCACCTCAGCAATTGTTATAGATCAACAAACAGACGCCGAAAAGCTGAAATCAACAAACACCCCTAACCTCATCTCCGATTCGATAAAAAAGGGGCCTGTACCTTGCCAAAAACCCAAAGGCGACTCTTGTGAATGCCGAAGAACAACAAACCATATCTATTGAAGATATTCCTGATCCAATAAGCTTGCGTTTTATATTCAAATTCTGGTCGATGGTGCCCGTAATGGAAACAGAAATTAACATCAGACTGGCTCAATATTTCCTCAGTGGAGGCAAATTTTTCCGTGGCATCTTCTCATGGGGAGGTAACATGTCATTTTTCAAGAAATTTCCCAACGAATATGGTCCTGTTGTCAGAATTCATGGAGCCTTCGGTAGTGACGTTGTTCTTTTAAGCAGACCGGAGCACGCATGTGCCATTTTTCGAAGTGAAGGTCAGTACCCTATCAGATCATGTTTAGATTCCGTAGAAAAATACCGATTGGAGTGCAGAAAATACCGCCAAGCAGGACCTTTCCTGTCGCATGGACCTGATTGGGAAAAAGTCCGCAAATCTTCAGAACAGCCCATGCAATCTACTCTAACCGATCAGTACGACAAGTTGCAGAACATCTGCGATGAACTTGTGACAGAATAATGGCTATTCGAAACAAACAAGAGGAAATGCCGAAAAACTTTGATGTCGAAATATATAAATGGTCTCTGGAGTGCCTCTCAGCTGTCACATTGAACAAAAAATTAGGATTTCTGGATCCTTGTTGAGTCAGTCCGACGTCAGACCCTGGAAAACTACTTGAAGGGCTTTTTGGGGCAACGGATGCTATCCGGAAATGCGAACACGCATTGAGGTGTTGAAAATAACTGTTTGGTGTTGGGATAACACTTCGGTATTATTCATTACTACACCAAAGGTTCCAAACAGTTCATCACGAGAATACATCACAGTTCACATCTATACATCTATATAGTTACTTGTTATACATGTTTCATACTTTGGAAAATGTGGTTAACAATACGGTCTCATGGTATTTAAGAGGGTGAAGATTGTTGGCCCAATAAGCTGCTAACACTAACTTTCCCGTTATCTGACATGCATATCATAAAAAGTATTTTTCTGTTTTACCATTTATTTCCCAAAAATCACAAGATTTGATTTGAATGATTTGAAATCCCTAAAAGAACCAATACAAATGAAAAATCAAATTACTTGTATTTTATTTTACTCTGATTTCATTTCAAAGATTTTTGCTCAATTTAATTATTATTTTCAGCTATAGTTTATCCATAATGAACATTTTCATATCTCATATACATATCTCCATGCTATACACAACACTCTCTAAAGAACTTATTGTTTCGTTAATAATATCATACTGCCTCCTATATTTAAAACGATTATGGCACCAAGTGTGCATACTTGATAAGTAATAGATAACTTAGTTATCGGAAGAGCGCTAGAGATAGCACGAGAGACAGGTAATAATGAATGTATGCCCTATTTCAAAGTCGCACTGTATTATATAAGAATAAAACATAATTTCAGGAAGTTCTTTATCAATGAGAGCAAAAAATACATATTGACATGAGTATACTTTGCACTAATGACTGAGACGGGGTAATCCATTGGGAAAATTCAATTTTTTATAACATGCCATCGAAAGCTCTATATAAATAATTCCAGTATTGATGTTTGAAATTATTGGTTTCAGAATGATGATCTGCTATCCTATTTGTACACATATCCAATAAGTAAATTATCAGAAATGGAAGCCTGTCAGGTCTGTTTACCATTCCATTACAAATAAATTTTCGTTTTCACAGTGATTTTTGTAGGTTGAAATGCTGATTGCAACGTTAACATTGGAAAAACCAGAATTGAAAGCATCTAATATTTTTGTTATAGGAACAGATCTCCTTTCTTCGGTTAGTATAACACGAACTATTTTCAATCTTAATACTTTTAAGAACTCTCGTATCCATTACTTAATTCACGATCGGATCATTGAGAAAAATATCACTTGAAAATATAAATGCAGACTTATTTTGGAAATATGTCAAAATAGAGAAGGTTGTGAATGAAGTTGATGTGACTTGTGTACCACGAAAAAGAAATATTTAAAAACTTTCACCATGAATAATAAAAGCAGAAAGCACTAGGACATCCCAACATCGATAGAATAGCTATTTTTCTAATTTTGTCGTATGAAGGGAAATTTCTTAATATGTTGCAGATGAAAAACTACCTCACTTTTTGTAACCAATAACGAAAAACTGTACTTTTTATGTTCAATTTCGGAAAGTTTTTCAGTTCGTCATGACTTGAGCAAAACTAAAATGTTTTAATCATTTATTTGTCTAATCTTTTATGTTGAACATTCTCTATTAAAATAAAAATACTCATACTTACCGAGAGTGTTTGGTAAATGACAATCTCTTGATGCCAAATCACACAATAGCTAAAAAGTCCCGGGCCTAAGAAAGAAAGCGCGTTTTTTTTGTCCATTAAGGGCAACACAATTATTTCAGCGCCTTTCTATCATTTCAATACTACTTTCCTAGATCGACTTGTCTTTTGCTGCAAAATAGGCCTAAGTTCCAGCAATAACATCTTCATAGGAGCAAAATTTCTCACCGATGAGCTTTTATTTTGAGGTCTACGGTCTTTGCCATATGCGGTCGTTTATTTGCAATTTCGGCCTTCAAACGCTTCAATAATGCTATATATTATTCACTGTTGATGGTTCATAACCTTTCCAGCCGATTATTGTGCTTTCGGGCGCTTTGGAAGATGTTCACCGGTTGCTCTCCACTCAGATGACGATCGTTTTGATTCCGAAGTGAATTGATGGATCCATATTTCATCCATTGTCACATATCGACGCTAAAATTTTGTTATGTTTAAACATGACCAAATACTGCTCAGAATCATCAAGAGGTTCTTGTTTCTGGTCAACAGTGAGTACGTGGTTCACTCACTTTCAACAGAGATTTCTCATAGTCAAATGCTCATACAAAATACATCCAATACGTTATTTTGATATCTTGACAATGTCACTCAACTCACGCAACTCCACTTTTCGATCATTCAAAATGATTCTGTGGTATAGGTTGTTCACGTTAAGAAGAGAATGACGTCACAAAATGACAAGTTACGGCGTTGCCAACATGTGTATTTTTTGGGATTATTTCGACAATGCTTCAGGTCTTATCAAAAGAAATGATTAGTTCTGAAAAGAAAAGAAAGACTGACAGTTTTCGAGTTTTTTCCGATTCGGCAACGTCTGAAATTTGAGCAACTTAAAAAATGAAATGTTACTAGTTTCATTGCTGTTGAACGCATTTCAGTGGGAATTTTAACGTTATTATGTTGGATATACAAAAATACCAAAAATCACATCATTCTCTTCTTAACGTAAACAACCTATATTTTTATGTTTCCTGCTGTTACTGCCTCTTTTGCTCCACTGCGTTCTGCATCATCGGTGTCCCTACGACCACGTTTGAACTCAGCAAACCAACGTTTGGTTGTTGTTTATAATGGAGCGAAATCCTCTCTTCACTTTCCAAGCTATTGCTTCGGTATTTTTTCTATCGAGAAGCAATGTAAAATTGAAATTCGAAATTGTTTATGATCTTGACTAGCGCCATCTATGTGTTAGGCCCGATACTTTTCAGTCCATGTGGTAGTTCTTCCACATAAACACACTCACACACAAGTTGATAACTTGCTTGAACTCATATTTAACCATTGATCATAAGGAGATTCTGCAAGGTTACAGTGAAGAACTGGTAATTAAAATCAGCGCGAACTACGACCTGTCGATCATAAGAAATGTCGAAGAAAAAATGAGTTGTTGGTACAAATATACTTGCTTGCATGCTTTCCCATACAAATTTNGAAAATAAAGCTAGGAGAAAATAAAAACTAAATTCTCAAATTTTGGTTTCTCTCGGATATCTCCGAAACTACACGAAATATTGAAATTTTTTGAATGAAATCCCCATGCTGTTCATTCTTATCTTGGACACAGTGTATATTATCATCAGGTGAGTAACCTGAGTAAATTGTAAAACAAACTACTTGAAAAAAGTTGCATGAAAATAAATAACAAAATTTTGTTTCATCCAATATTCTTCATTATCAACACACCATTCACAAAATATTCCCACTTAATATTAGATGATCATTAATGCACCTCTACATTAATTTCAATTCGTTTCAAAATATTATGTACCTAAAAAACGAATTGGTTAACAAATACACTCTGACGTTTGTCTTCAATTCTGCGACTGAAAAAATGAAAGCAATCATTCTCTCAATTTATCGAGACAACGGGTAACTATTCCTAACACTGTATTATTATTATTAGCGATGATTGCTTCTGGAAGTAACATTTGCACGGTACTTGAAACAATGTTTACTAACAAACGATGCTACTTAATAAACGTTATTAGTCTGTGTACATTCCATTTTCATCCAGAGTTATCAAACCATTTCATTAACGCTAAACCTTTCAGAAAATGGCTACTTGGAAACTGCCAAACACATGCAGACACATTTCAAAATGATCATTGACTATGTCAAAGCTCTTTTGATAATGAAAACACTGAATACTCCTATTGAAACTTCATTCAGAATAAGAAATACAAAAAAATGGCAGAAGTCAGCTTTGCACATGATAAATCAAGACAGACGTTGCTTTTCCTTCCAAACAACAAGCTTACAAAAATTAATCACTTCAAAAAATATAACCTCTTCCATTCATCATCAAATAATTATGCTCGTTGAAAAATGACATTTATGTGAAGGTGAGACATTTGTCAAACCAGAAAAATCCAATACATGTTTGCATTTCTTACGACAATTTTTATGTTCATTCATTTTTACTGTGAGTATTTTAGTTTTTAACTGAGATACTCTGTTAATCCAGGTATTCGTCCTCTCCAGATGAAAGGAAGAGGACAAATACCTGTACTAATGCGTTCTTATCATATGGAAGAACAAAAAAGAAGATAAAACGTTCGGTTTGAATAAAGCCATGAAGATGATGGTACAACCTGCTATCGAAAGCGATCGCTTTCGATAACAGGTTCAAATCCTTTTTGTATACAAATAATAAAATAC
>NW_019291281.1:133362-146234 GCF_000500325.1 Leptinotarsa decemlineata
TTCATTTTAATATATAAACCAAAAACTGGTCCAAAGGTACGATGAACACAAAAAGGCATACATAAACCCAATAGTATATAAATCAAACCTCGCAACACACGCCATACAAAACAATCATAACTTTTCCTCACCAGAGAACATAAAACTCATAAAACAAGTCAATAATGGAAACCGCATGGACATTTGGGAAAACTTAAACGTCCATAAATTTAACAGTCAAAAATCACTTATCGAGGAACAAGCACAAATCAAAACACAACAAGACCTAACATTAAATATATTGAACAAATCAACATACACGCCTAGAAACAATAAACCTAAAGAAGATTTAACACAAAGAAAAGTACCTGATGTAATCCAAATACAGGCAAATTAACCTAAAGCAACAGAAGTGCCTGTATTGAGGCGTTCGGACCGTATAAAAAGACACACAACAGGATCACCATTTTGATCATTCCCATATTGATTTCAATTCAAGAACCCACCGAGGCTCGATTATCGATTAATCGAGGACCGCTTGCCTGGTACTGACGTTACTGACGATACCTAATAGGCTGAAACAGCTGTCTACCGGTGGCTCTTAAATTGAAATCAATATGGGAATTATCAAAATGGTACTTATTTATTCATCTTTTGCTTTTCATGGAATTATTTTCCAGCAGCTTGACTGCATTAACCTTTCTCGATATACATATATATTTACGTACACTTAGATGGAGCTGAAGAAATTTTACCTCAGTCGCGTGGTCTAAAGCAAACTCGCTTTTTTCACTTATGAAGCTTCCATGTTACTCACCTTATACCACACTCCTCTAACCGGTAGTCCAACAGACTCAGGGTTTTTTTTATAAATCTCCCTCTGGGTTTTGTTGTATATTTGAAAATTAGCCAACATTCCTGCCTCTGTTTGGGCATATGTTGGAACGATATCTGTATCTGGAAGTAATTCTTGGAGTGCAAAAAAATATCTTTTGGATAACGCTGCACCTCCGGTTGTTAACCTGATAAGCGAACTGCAACTAACGTCATCTGGTTTGCCAGATTTCACCAATTCTGTTACTTGAAATGGAGTGAGAAATCCACCAGATACCTGAAAATAGATAATGAATTGAGATATGTATATATTAGGATGTTTTAAAAGTTATGTCCGTTTTCATGAGTCTATTTTAAACTGTAATATTTCAGTGGATACTGATTCAATTCAATCGAAATAAAAGCCATTCAAATCAGTGTTTTCTTGCCAACGAAACACAATGTAGACACTCCAAACTCAAAAGTCCACGGCCTATCTGTTGTCGGAAGAAGTACAACAGTGGAACGGACAATTTAGGATACAAACTCCGATAGAAATGGATCATTTTTCGGGTCTTTACGTCGAGTTGATACGGCTTCTCCCGAGTCCACTTCACTACTCCAAACGAGTAAAGTAAGATTGAAACGGCAAGATTGTTGCAGCAACTTTGTTCTTCCCCGACAGTTCCGATAACCAGATCTGTCGAAGTTCGTGCTGATACTTGCCGCGAAGAGAGTTATTAACTGCTGTTACCCTTTGTGAGTGGCGTTGTTCCACCCCGAGGTAAGTATTCGTCTCTCCGGCATCCAGATGGTGTAGGATGCTTCCATCAAAGAGCTGCACATCATCTCCGTAGTCTCCGCATCGTCCTCTTTTGAGATGAACCATTGCACACTTGTCTATCCCGAATTTCATACCGATATCATGCGTGTACTCTTCCACCACCCTCAAGGACTGATGGAGATCCTTCTCTCCAGAGGCATAAAGTTCAAGATCATCCATATAAAACAGATGGGTGACGGATAATGGCAATAGTGAAATGCAGAAGAGAAGGGGACTGAGGGGATCACTCTGAAATACACTCCTTCTGAAAGTGACCCACCCTGTTTGGACTCTTGCTTGACCAGATGTTATAGTGAAGCGAGTTCGCCAAAGTGGTATCAGTTGTTCAATGCATCTCACTATGTTGTCGGGTACCGCAATGCATCTGAGCAAATGCAAGATGAGCTCATGCGTAATTGTATCAAATGCCTTACGGTAATCGATCCAGCCCATATAGAGGTTACGCTTATATTGTATCGAGTCCTGCGTTACACATCTATCGATGAGCAGGTTCTCTTCACATCCAGCGACTCCTTTCTTCGACCCTCTCTCCTCATATATCCGTTTGAACACTCGGTCAACTGCGGTGAGTATTTGTGTGTATAAATACTTGTAAACAACTTATAACACGAATTCAAGCATCTTATCGGTCTGTAACTCATAGGAATCGACGAATCTCCGCTTTTGGGAATGAGAACGGACCGCCCCTCGACAAACCAATCCGGAATCGGCTGCTCTCCATCCAGCCATGAGTTGAAAACTCTGGCCAGATGGCGGTGGGTCCTTGGTAGTTTTTTCCACCAATGAGTGTTCAGCCCATCTGGGCCTGTAGCAAGTTCTTGGAACCAACAAGGACCCTTCGAACGGCATCCGAGGTTATCGGGTTGCGCAGTTCATTGAGCTCAGGCTGTCGAAGCTCTCTGTTGGAAGCTTCAAACTACGCTAGGGCTGGAGTGTCTGAGGTGAGTGGCTGCGGGTGTTCATAGATATCCTTCCAGAAGGATTCCACCTGATCAGCGGTCGGCGGATTATCCACAATACGTGTAGGCTCTTGGAATAAGCGAGAAGGTTTCTCGAGGAACCTACGGTTTTCCGAAATACTTCTCGCTCGCCTCACTAGTGACTTTTTAGCAGCCACTAGCATTCGTATTCTATCAAGGCAGTGCTGTTTGGTGGTCAGCAGCACGCCTTGGCTTAAAGTGTGATGGATACGTCGTAGATTGGCTTCTGTTCGCTGCACTGCGGGCGTGAAAGGCCTATTGGCCGCCCTGTAATCCATCACACATTGGATACGAGACGCGTGTTGTCTCGCCGACGTGATCTTAGCCTCCATCTTGTGTACACGTCGTTCAATCTTCCGAACCGCAAGGCCGGGATTTCGTCCTTCCGATTCGGAAAGCGATTGGACGACGTTATACACGGCGGTGTTGATTTGCCAGATGTCAGCTTCTTCTGTTAGAACACTATGAATCTCCGCATCCAAACAAGCCAGATCTTGTGGCTTCAGGGGCCTAATCCTGTGGAGCGCCCTGCGTGTTCCGATTGACTGCATCGGTGGCATGATGCGAGTCTCCTCTCCAGCCGTGCCAACTGGTGGTAGAACTGTCACTTCTACCACTTCGTCAGCAGGCTGGGGAGGAGCTATATAGCCCTGACGCCGAAGATAGGATACGTAATCCCTAATATTTTGGGCGGTGAAGGCGGCATGCTCAGGATGTGTTTCACACCACAGAGCATGCAATCTCTCCATGTACCCTCTTCGCGCGGGCTCACTACTCTCGTAGCAATGCATATCTCTCAGCTCATGCGTCCACTCAAAGCGTCCGTTGTCATTACCAGGGTTGTCATCGGTAGGTAAATCATCTTTATGGGCCCCACCACCTTGCCTCTGACCCCTCCGAGCGGGTCGATTGTGGGGGCCTCTGCCTCGATTATTGGGAACCAAGTGTTGGGTCCACCGGGTGGTTAGCCCTGTGGACCCACAGTCGGCACCGGAGGGAGAATAGAGTTCTCCTTCCCGGGTGCGCCTGGGCTGCCGCTCCGATTTTGCACCAGTTGCTCGGGTAAGTGGCGTAGCAACTCACCAAAGGCCAAGGGTGTTAGTGCCCATCCCTGCTATTATTATTATTATTATTGTTACTATTATTATCATTATTATCACTATCAACTATAGGTCGATGATTACCAACTTCTTTCGACCTGAATTTGATGATTTGGACCCTTACGATATGTGCCACACAGCTTATGCAATATTGGATATTCTGTAAGAGCGATTTGAGGACATGATCATCTCACGTGTAGTTGAGTTGAACTAGCCACCGAGATCATGTGATTTGACCTCGTTTTAATTTTTCTTGTGGTGTTTTCTTGAGTCGCAGGTGCATGCGAATAAGTCACAAACCACAGCTGTTCTCAAAGCCAACATAACCTATGCCATCATTCAAATTCAGCCTGGTTTATGCGTCAGAGTCATGGAAATTTGGACGTTTCGAATGTGCTCCAGCCAGAGAAGAAGTGGCGGATATTCAAACGATATTATTTTTCACACATTATGGCATCAAACGAGTAAAAACTGTAGATGATATTTCATCCACACTTTGTTTTTTCAAATTTGAAGATAGGAAGCCTCAATGACAGAGTCTATAGTTACAAAGTCTTGTAGATGTATCTGAGAAATTATTATATTATATAATTATGGATCTGTGAAATCACAGCGGATTGAAGATCGAAACAAATTGTTTTATTGATAAAACCATGATGAAATGAAATAAGATATATTGATTTATCACTCACTTTGTATTTATCTATCAGATACCAGAATTCTTCTGGATTGAAATTGTTGCACAGCAGTCTACTAACTCCAGCGAAAATGGAGAGGAATAGTCCCATCCCCGCAGAGGTCCAGTACATAGAACCGTAATTGAGGAAGCTGCAATCTCCATTCTTTTTAACGGATAACTCATACAACTGTCTCTCTTTATCTACGTCATTATTCTTTGCCGGAGGCGCCAGAGGAGAATGGTTGTAAAAATAATAATGGTTGAGACAAACACCTTTAGGAAATCCTGAAGTACCGCTACTGAAGTAAATAATTAGAGTATCTATGGGATTTTCGATGAAAATTGGTTTGAATTCCTCTTCACTTTCTTGAGTTTGCAGAAAATCTTCGAAAGTAGCATGGTCTGAAGAAGAACCGAAGACTACTATTTTCGAATCAAGATTTCGATCATTAACAAACTTTTCTATTTTGGCCAGCGACAATTTCACAGTGAATATGATTTTGGGATTCACCTGCGTGATCAACTCCTCCATTTCGAAATCTGATAAGGTTGGATCTAAAGAACATGGTATGGCGCCTATGAAAAATGAAGCTATTAATGGCACACATGCGTTTATATTGTTATCTGAGCAAGTTGTTACTATATCTCCTTTTTGAATCCCCATTTTCTTCAGAGTTATGGCGGTTCTGATACTACGTTGAAGAAGTGATTCAAATGTGTCTTTCTGCCCGGTTGCTGCATCAATCTGTGGAAGAAGAAAAAATGAGATAATAATGTCCAGTTGTTCACTGTTCAAAAATCAATTGAGAAATGAATATGCTCTTGTCGAATTCACATGGTTATATAGAAGGTAAGAGATGTCACCTTCTTCTTCGTCCTTTAAAATGTATCTTTTACAATGCAAATGATTATAGATAAAATATATCAAAATTTGCAGATGCAAAAACATATGTGAGCATTATTTTTTGACGAGATAGTGAATTGTCAACCAATTTTAGTGGTGGAGTACAAGGTTGGTGTGAGAGTGGTACAAAGTTCTCGCTGAACCAATTTGGTTCAAAATCATCAAAGTTATTTTGGTTACAATTATGGCTGCGAAAGAAATGGTGGAAAAACTAAAAAAGATAGCATTAATAATAATAAAGGTCTTTATTATTTTCAAATAATATACATATAGATTTTAACATTGTATGCAAAAAATAAAAACATTTCTGAAAATAAAGGGCGAAGTTCATTTTCTGCAGACAAACGATAGNTTTTCCAAACAGTAGGGACAACACCCCTTGAAAGGCAGAAATTTATGATGTGTGTAATATATGGCACAATTAGAGGACAACAAAGTTTGATAAGTTTAACATTCAGCCCATCACAGCCCATTGCATTGGAATTAATTTTACAAATGCTGTCATATACAAAAGTGTCATTGACTTCTTTGAATTTAAAAGTGGAAGGAATAATATTGTTGGTGCTGTAAAAATTCATAAGATATTCAGGTGGGGCAACATTTGGAATGGAATTTATTAAAAAATTATTAATTTCACTTGGCTTCTTTAGATTTTCAGGAATTTCTTGATTTTTGTTTTTCAAGAAGTTATTTGTTCTCAGTGTTTGCCACAGCTTTTTTGAATCGGAATTCTCAAACTGATACAAAAAGTATGCCCTTTTCTCCCTTTTTATTGCTTGGTTTGTATAATTCCTGAGATCTTTATACAATTGAAAATGAGCGACTGACTTTGTTCGTTTATATTTATTCAGAGCTTTATTTCGTTCATTCATCATTTGTTGTAAGGCAAATGTCAGCCAAGGAGCTTTCTTTTTTGTAATTTTAGAAGTTATTATAGGGGCATGCCGATCAAATATGCTAGTTAAACAATTTACCAAGTAAGATACTTTTTCATCCACGCCTTCTTGATCGAAAATGACTGAATGGCACCAACGGCAGCATAGGAATAGCTTCTCTATGGTATGGAGAGTTAGGAAAACTCAGTATGGAGGATGGAGAGAAATATATGAAGATGAATGGGAAATAGAGAACGGAAGGAGTCGCTGGAATGGATGACGCAGAATTGGCAATCAATGGAAGAGCACTCGAGCTATGGAATGGAGAAGAATAATGCAAATAGTTGGAAGATGTTGAGAGAGATGTTGAGAAAGATTATATGAAGAAGAGGAGCATGATAGTGAGAATGGAGAAAATAGTAGAGCGCATCTAGGAAGTGAGATAAATGAAGAAAGATCAAGTGACACATAAGTGACACTAGGGATAATTGGAATGGGAGACCACTGATGTGAGAATTAGGATTATAATTTGAAATGAATGGAAGTTCGAATTGAATGAAGGAATGACTGAAAGACTGTAACAAAGACATTGTACGATAGTTGCATATGGTATGATCCTCCTTTCGATGAAGGTTGTCTAGTAGAAGCTGGGACATAGGAACTTTCCGGGATAACTGGTGAGATTTGGACTGAGGTGCGGGGCTTCGTGTCCCTACCAATGGAGGGAAACAAAGACAATGGAGCATGTTTGAGACAGGTGTCTAGGAAGTGAGCTAGTGGGATAGAGAGAGTAAAGGGAGCGTAACGAAAGGGAGGGAGGGGTGTGTCAATTGCTTGGTATTGATAAGATAGAGCAAGATATGGGTTGCATCCGTCAAAGTGTGGGCAGATAGAGTGATGAGAGAGAAATGAGTAGACTGCGGTCGACTGATCTTGAGTGTATGGAGTTGGGTCGTGACTTGGTGTGATCTTTCAGCCCTACAGTGCTCATAGTCGACCACCTAATAGATTTGGTTCAGGTTGAAATGTAGACTCTGTGATTTTTGTGGACTTTCATGAAATGAACAAGGCTCTTGTTACCCCGTTTTTTACCAAGCACATTGGATGAATAGATGTTCCCATGAACTAAAGTTCCTGGACAGCGGGTTTAGTTCTACTGTCACTATACTGTGAAGTACATAAACAACGTGTTACTGTTCTGCAAAACTATATCTTGCAGTTTATATTCCGATCTTCATCTTCAGATTTCGTGTCATCATAATATGTTACTTCCGTTAATTTATCGAAACTATTTATATTCACCAGAGTAATAACCACATATGGCATGAAAATCACCTGATATGAGCTTTCAGACTTCAATAAGCTCTCAATGATAAATTGAGTAGGTAGAGTAATTTACATGTGATCATGTTGTGTTCAATAAAATTACATTGTCTCATTATTTATTATTTTTTCTCTCAAGTGAAGTCTGAGAAGCACTTGAGTTAAGCAAACAAGGGGGCTGATTCATAAATCATCCTATATTTTTGGCGAACAGTTTGTATTCCAAATATTTGTTATGAAACTGAGTAGGATCATTCACAAGATTGCTACAAAATATAGTAAATGATATCTGATTCAATTCCATAACGAGTGTTACTTAATAGAGAATTGTTTTTTTGTATTAAGTGCGTAAAATGAGTGTTTTTTTAATGGCACATGAGAGTGCCATACCTGATACGAAGACCTATTACTCAAGAACGTTTACTGTTTCAAATTCTGATTATATTGAGTTATACCGCAAATGTAGAGCACTATTGCCACCTCATACAAAAAATAACAGATTATTTTTAAAATATTCGAGAGGAATACGTATCAACCAACATGTGGAGGTAAATAAAATAGTAGAAATTTTCAGCTTGGTGACAAAATGGCTTGGAAAAGACATGTATAAGAGCTACACAGGCCACTGTTTCAGAAGAAGCTCTGTAACTCTTCTGGCCAATGCAGGGGGCAACACATCCATAAAACGTCACGGTGGCTGAAAATCTGCCTCCGTAGAAGATAGTTTGAGTAACAAAATTGAGATTTCGAAGAAAATATTAAACGGTGCGTTTTCTTCTAAATAAATTGAATTATCTGATAAAACTGTGGAATCAACTCTTAATAAATATCTAACATTTCTGATTAGCAGCAGCAGAAAGGAATATATGTTGAAAGTAATTGTATCAATTAGTATTCCAATACAATAAATTGTTTCATGATGAATATTAGATGGACAATTGACTCTGTTGAAAATGATTATTTTGGCAGTGGAAAAAAGTTTTTTTTTCACGGTGAACATTTGGGCATCAATAGAGATGCATAGTTGTCAAAATTTTTTGACAGTTGTACAAAGAAGTGTTTTATTTTTTAATAATTCGGTGTACATGTGAGAGTAGTTTTTTCGAAAGTACTTTTCCTTCGTGTTTATATGAACTGTTAAGAGAAGAATATTACTTATGGATGAATATTACCTAGCGTCCCGATTCCACAGACCTTGCAATACCTCAGGGAATTACTAGAGAAAAATAATTCCAATAATAACGAAATCGATAAATTCGTTTCTCTTACTAATTTGTGTATGGAACAAAATCGGTTCCAGGTAGAAGGTTGCCTTCATGAACAACAGGAAGGAACGGCCATGGGAAATCCCTTGTCCCCCTACCTGGTAGACCTGTTCATGAGTAGATTCGAAATGGAAATCAAAGAAAAGTCGTATTTCCCTAGGATTTGGCTAAGGTATGTGGATATTTTCGCGATATTCGATACCAAAAAATCGAATATTGAGGACTTCGTTGCCTTTTTAAATAATAGATATCCATCAATAAAATTCACGTATGAGTTACAAAATAAGGAACAACTACCTTTTCTTGACGTTTTGGTAATGAAGAGCCAATATGGAGGGTTAGAATACGATATATTTGAAAAAGAAACATTCACATCACTGTGGAGAACACAAACGTGCTGGGTTGAATTTTTTGGTGCATCGTCTTTTGACTTTCCCTCCAACACATTATAGGTTCACAAAAGAAAAACGTACAATACAGGAAATAGCAGCCACTAACGGTTTCTTGAGGGGTATCGTAGATGACATGAAGAGGAAGAAGAAGTTTAGGTTGAGAATGAACGAAATCTCGACTTTCAGAAAGGACAAAAACCAAGATAGATACATCTCAGTTCCATACCACCAATATACGAAGAACTTTGGAAAGATTTTCATGGAACTGGGTATGAAGGTGGTTTTTAAAACAAGTCATACACTACAGAGCCTTTTGGGAAGTCCAAAAGACAAAGTCGAGAAATCGGAAAAGTCTGGAGTTTATGAAATTGAATGTAAGGACTGCGATGCAAAATATTACGGACAGACAAAAAGATCTATTGAAGTGAGTTATAAGGAACACATAGCCACTCAAAATATGGAAGACCTGAAAAATCGGCATATACTTCATTTCATTGACATTAGTTAGACAAGTTAACAACAACACGCAAGTAGATGCCTATGAGAGTGTAGAAATGAGTAAACATAATAATATTATGAATAACGATGACGGACCAATACTAAATAGCATACTATATATAGCTTGTTAAAATAATGTTGTTGGGTTTACTGATTACTACATAAGGACACATTGTAAAAAAATATTTAGATAGGCAATATTGTGTAATTAATTTTTTATATAGCTGAAAATTGTTTTATATATAGCTATAACATTTGTAAAATAATAGATAAGGCTAATTGTAACANTTCAGGGATTTCAAATCATTTTATATAGTAGACAATGGAAGTCCGAACTAGTGAAATTCATCATGAAACATTGTCAATCACCTTCAAACATTTTTCCTGGCTGTTCTGCCTCGCGATACATATTTGGTGACCACGCTGTATTGTTTCCTGATCAGAAATAATGTGGTCAGAAATGGGAAAACTCATTTATCATACGCCTGTCACTTTAGAGCGATTTATCTATAGATACACATACAATAAAAATTTTTACTTTATTTTTAATGGTATTTCCAAGTATCAGTTTCGTAAGACTATGTGGAATACGAATTTGATTACGCCTAGAAATTGAATAATCTCAACTTATCATTGTGTTGGCATCCGTGAATGAACATATAGAAATACCCATTCATGATAAGATATCTGAGAACCACCAATTTTGTATTCAGATTTATAATGATCATAAATGACAAGTGGCAATTTTTATGGGTTATGAGTAAGTTAAAGTGATATCGAAATGAAATAAGTCCAATATACTATCATAAAAGGATGAAAAATTTACTTTGTGTTCATTTCAAAACGACCACATTGAATATATAGTGAGTGTCACATGAGTTTGAGATGAAGGAGTAGAGTTATTAAGAAATATTTCATATAGAAGTTCCAGATATCAATGCATAGGGCTGCTCTCAAAAATTCTCCCATACACAAGGTATACATTAGAGGCGTAGCGAAACAAAGTTAGGTTTTTTTATGAATGGAAAAACATAAATGAGACTATCGGTAAATACCAAACAGTACTAAAAATAACATCAAAAAATAATTCCATCAAGATGTTTCAAAACTATATTTTTCACTCAATTGAATAATAATTTCAGCAAACATATTTTTTGTGATATCAAGTGAATCGAAATCCTAGAACAAATGTTATATTTTTCTAATAGAATACCCTATATTTTATTTTATATTTGATTCAACTATGAAAAGTGTTATCTGAAACTTTGTGTAACTGATGAAATGGACGAAAATACGACAGTCTAAATTCCACTAGTTATTTTATTTTCACGACCGATTTCGGGTTTTATTCCATTATCTAGTATAAAAACTGACTAATACATTTGAAATCTAAAAACATATCCAAACTTGTTCAAATCATTGGTATACCAAATAGCAAATGTCTAGGTTCTTGTTCAGCCTAACCTAATAGGAGTTTCACACATGTTACACAACATTTATGTGGGACCCATAATTTATTTTGATGCAGCACCCAAATTATTCTAATGGGGTGAAATTTCGACGCTAGGATGTAAAAGTTGATTCTCTACAAACATAACAAAACTGTCAGGGTTAGTAAAACACTTTCGTGGCATATTTGGAATATACCCGTCTAAAATAAAATGTATGTTAGCTGATGCAACAGTTATACAGCGGCCTAAACGATTTTATTCAAAGAAATACGTATGTATTATGTCAGAAATGAATATATAGCTGTCACCAAAAAACTGGATGTGATTGAAACAAAATTATTATATATTTATAATGGGGATAGGCCAACATACACAAAAAACATCACAAAATTCATGTGACAGAAACACTGTTGACCAATGTTATCTATCCAGAAGACTTCAGGTATTGTTTGATAGAGTTGTAAATAAAACTACGAGAAAAGCAGGCTGTCGAGTGTTTTGGAATAATAAAAGTGTGACGGTTTCGTGTCCTCGAATTATTCTGAGATTTGTAAGTTTTATATCTTTCATAAATATAATTTGGCTTTTTGTAAATGAGGAATTTATGCATATTGACCAATAGGTGGAACTGACAGGTTCTGCAATTTGTAGTAAGTCCTGTCCAACTTTGATTTCAATTCTTCTTTCAATTTCCCATCTTTTATGTTTCGAGACAAAACGTATCAGCTGAGACTTTTCAGAATTCATATTCAGGTTATGGGCTATATCAACATTTGAAGCACTTTCTACCCAGACATACTGACTTTTCTGAGGTAACTTTTCAATGTCGCACAACCCATATGTAGGTACAGTCGTATTAATTGTACATATAGTTTCTGAAAGACAAGTATGAGTTATGCAATAATCCATTGTTACTTTTTTCAATTTCTCAAGTTTCGCAAACAGTCAATGATAGATTCATCAATAGTTAACATTATAGGAATTTGTAGATAGAAGAATTGTTGTTTTTCCACGGATATATTTCCTTAATTTCGGGGAAAGGTGATTGGCGTCACAATTTTGAAATATTCAGTGCAGATATGTATGACAGATCGTATCTACGTTTAGTATTGTTTCACAATGGGAGAGACAGTCGCTTGATATGGGGGCTATAATAATAACAATTATATTGGCACAAAGGAAAAGGTGTGATGATTTCCGTTGGCGACTGTTTTTATGTTTGGTCCCGTGACGATAATGATGCATCAAAAATGTATTCAAATTTCATGTATGCCTTTATTGAAATACTTAGCACGTATATTGATAAGTGTGATCTTGCACACTTCAATAGATCGCGTGAGTGTCATTACTTCAATGACAGAGATAATAACCTTTTATTTGCTTTCTGATAAAAATCTGAAAAATGCCTTTTTCTTGTGCGATGAAACTGGTCGATACTCGATGAAGATTGATGGTGAACATATTCAACAAAATTTTATTGTGGAATGTCCACTAAACATTTTGCAAAACTGCAACACTAGACTATACTTGTTATAGCATGTTATATATTTAATTACATATATTAGTAATAACAATATGAAGAAATCGTATAGGGATTAAACTGAAAGATTTAATTCCTATAATAGATTCATGTAACAATGATGCTATAAAAATTGAAAGATTCAGACAATAGTAAATGAACAAGTATGGTCATGAACACCAGAAAAATTAAAATCTGGGCTGAAGAGTCTCGGGCCTAAGAAAAAAAAAACGTATTTTTTTTGAATTGG
>NW_019291282.1:1501-17244 GCF_000500325.1 Leptinotarsa decemlineata
AGGATCGATTTTGAAATACCCTGTATATTACTGTGATAAAATTATTTCGTTAGTTATCAATGTCCTTGGGATATTATAGCTGATAATTTCACTGGTGGTGGAGTTATAACGGAAACTACTGGTCTAAACTGTTCGTTCAGTTTTCTTAGAAAGAGTACAATTTTGGAGTTCGAAAGTTTATCAAAGGTAATTTGAATTTTTCACTTTCATTGAAGAGGAGTTTGAATTTTTCAAACAATTATTCACTTGTCTTTGTCAAGAGTTTGTCAGATCACGTTTCTGTATTTCACAAATTCCTGGTTTTATTGACGTTTCCATGTCGATCAATATTAATGTTGCCTTCTTCTGCTCTGGTTAGTATGACATTGTTTTTTTCTATTATACTACGTATAGATTCAACAAGTGTGGATTATTTGTTATCAATATTAGTTAATGTCCCTCCATTTATGCTTCAATTCCTTGAATTTCACAGTTGTAAGTAGTATTTTTATTTCTAATATTATATTCGAAACCTTTTGCTATCAACACATTTTCTGTATCTGTGAAATGAGCATTAGATAAATTTATAAACCTGTCATGAAATTGATGATCCGTGAATTTGTTTCTGATAGCTGGGTGGGGTTTCTTTACTATCAGTGAATTTAGTTGTTTATTTTGAATGCAGTACTTTTTATGAATGATATTACCAACTTGTTTTCTTATATTGAATTCTAATATATCAAATTCTATTTTATAACACTCAGAAAGATGTTTTTGATCATAGAAACATATAAAAAAAGCAATACAAATTATGAAACAAGAAAAATTAATTGGCGCTCCGGGGCGATTTTATTGATTCCAGTGACGCATTTGCTTTTTCAGCTGCAAGAAAACCTGGAAAAACCTGCAGCACTACATCATCTGAAGAACTTGATCTGCCAATGTCCTCTCTTTCATAGAATGAAATGTAGGATGTCTCCAGAGGATCCAATGAATTCAAGATATTGCCAGAATATTCAGTAACACGACTATCGTCAAACTTAAAACAGTCCATTTTGTCTCATAATGACCAGATTTAACGCCAGAACCACAGTGAACAATGACTGTGGTCTGCTAGTGTCTGATAGTGTCTATTTCGAACCTTTTTAAGAGTTTGGTGCTTTCGTCAAAGGTTGAGTCATGTTTGAAGATCATGAGTGTTATTATTGAATTGACTGGTGCCTTGGCTATACTTGTTGTCTTATGATAGTCACCCGATAGAAGTTTTATTTTCCGATGATTCAACAATAAGCTTTGCACGGACTGGTTATCAGTGATATTGGGAAAAGCTAGTTGGAGTTCTAGAGAGTCACATACGATTTTAATACCTCTTGAACATGTACTACAAAGAAAACTAGTGAGTATTTTTCCAGCAAAAAACATCTACAAACACAAGGCGAAATGAACTATACGGAATCGTTCAATCCAGAGCGACCAGGAGTACTGATTCTGCTATTTTCCTACTCACGAAGAGTATTCAACAAAGACCCCAAGAAGTCTAGTAGACTTCAAAGACTCTAAGAAATAGATTAGTGGAAAAGATGATACTTTCTCATGAAACTGCAGTTGCATGAACAGGTGTATGAGTAATTCCTCATGTAATACATTAAGGTATATATTGGCCTTATTCTTCTATCTATATTTCAATTTCCGCACTTCTTTCAACCACTTCATTTTTCTCGATTTTATTCCATTTTGTGCTACCTGGCTCCTATTCGGTGTTTTCGATTGGATGGATCTTGGAAACAATTCTGTCTTGCTGAAAATGTTGAAAACGCAAATATTCTGGTTATTTATGGCACTAAAATGAATTGACTGAAACCTATAAAAATAACTCAATATTTTCTTCACTTAACGTCGATGAGTACTTTCTTTCAAAACTTGAACAAACTGTCGCCTACACATGACAATGCTCTTGAGNATGAATAAGTCATTCAAATAGATCACGAATAGCACCGGCCCCAGTACTGTCCCTTGAGGTACACCGCATGTTATTTCCATTTCTGCACTGATTTGGCTTCCAATTTTCACTCTTTGCTTTCTATTTGTTAAGTAGCTTTTAAGTAATTTGTGAGCAGTACCAGTATATAAACATATATTGTAAAATGATAGATAAGGCAAAATTGTAAAATTGATTTAGGTTGGTATACCTGGATGGGTGGTACGCCTGGATGGTTTAACTGTATGGGAAACCTATATAGTATAAATAGGGTTAGCCCGCATTAGTTTTAATCTTCCTCTTTGAAGATGATCACTTGTTGATAGAAACAAGAACTCTGCGTACAAGTTTTCCACATGGAAAAATCGTACGCAGAGTTCCTCAGCGGTCAGTCCTAGGCCCAATTTTATTCTTGCTATATATTAACGATATGGCAAAACTTGATATATCTGGAGCATTTACCTTGTTTGCGGATGACACTACGGTACTTTGGCGTGATAAAAATTCTGATACTTCGACTCGGGCTGTCCACTCAGATTTAGAAATAATAAAAAATTTGTGTGATTCGAATATGCTATCGCTAAATGTTTCTAAAACGAATCTGATAAGTGGGACTTACAACAAGTAATACTAAGGGTGAACAAATGATTGAAAGTAGCCTGTAAATGAATTTCTTGGTATATTCATTGACAGTAATTTGAAATTTGATACGCCAATTACTGCTTTAGAAAATAAATTATCTTTTGGTTGCTTTGTCATGAATGTAATATCTCGTGAACTCGGAATTTTAGCAGCAATAAATGCATACTATTCACTTATGGAGAGTCATCTCCAGAATTCCTTTCTGGGGCTCAGGCAGACATATTTTGATGCAGAGTATATTCGTTATCCAGAAAAGATCGTGTAGGCCACTTTTCTGCAGAAATAAAATATTATTAATATTTGGCATATTCATTCTAGAGATTGTCTGCCTACTACACAAACATAAAGAAAATTTCAAAAGCCATACAGAAAGATCTACGTGTAGCGATAAAAAACTTGCCTTCCTACTGCCCACATCATCTTTGACCAGGAAGTCTTAAATCTATAGAAGTTGTATAATCATTTACCAAAACATATTACATCAATTAATGAACTTAAAGTAATTAGAAAATCACTTAAGAACCAAAAAAACAGCAAAATATTTCCATATCTTGACTGAATTTTTTTGTGCTTAGGAGGTTATTGTCTGGTTGTAACGTTTCTTTGATCATTTCAGAATTGAAATCAATCTGTTGAGTTACTACTTTGCTGATTTGTTTTGAATTACAGAAAATATGGTGTACACATTGCAAGAACTTGTTGAGCTGGTTAGCCTTTATTAACAAAAACAAAATTGTGCCCGAGCGGCTGCAAGGATATTTAACCAAAACCATCCTGAACGTAGCGTTCGGCAGAAGTACGTACTGGAATTTATTCCAAAATTTGCGGAGACGGGCTCAGTAATGGATCAAAAACGGGCACCCATTGGAATTATGAATGATGAAGGAGCAGCTGTGGCGGTATTGGAACATGTCCAACTTATGCCAAAACACGCAATTTGTACGACAACTTTCTGCAGTTTCCGGTATTAGTCAATCTGACGTTCTCACAATTTTACATAGACACAAGTTCCTTCTGTACAAAATTAAATTAATTCATGAATTAAATGTTGATGATTGGGATCGAAGGCAACAGTTTTGCGGAATTATGGCCAAGCGTGTCAACCAAGCGTGTCAACAAACTGCAGAGCTCCTCCGCAGTTTTCCGAAATCTCAATTTGCAATAGCCCGGTCGTTGAATTGGAAGAAGGAGTCCTATGAAGTGGCCTGCCCGATCTCCTGACCTGAACCTTCTGGACTACTTCTGGTGGGGACATCTCAAGTCCAAGATTTTTGTGACTTGCCCTGAAAATTTGGACGAACTACGCCGAAGAATTGTGAATGAGTGTCGTCAAATAACTTCAATTATGTTGAACCATGTCAGAGACGGTTTTCATTCAAGATTGTGTTATTGTATGGAAATCAATGGAACATTTGATTTAAATACGCAGATTTGATTTTTTTATTGTAAGCATGATGATAAAACAATTCAATTTTATCAAGAATGTGATTTTTTTAAGATTGTTCAAGTTTGTGAAAAGGGCTTAATGAAAATGGGCTTGTACATGTGAAAATAACCAAATTGATTTTTGGCGAAAACGGTTCATCTAATTTACGTGTTTCATACACCGTAAAGAGGCTTCCAAGACCTTTCAAATAAAGTATCACTCAACCCCTCTCCCCTATTCAAGTTAAAGGGGTTGAAGAGCCCCCTATTAGGGAGTTGCTCGTCCAAACCTGAAATATACGTCAAAAGATGTCCCCCAAACAAAATCATTCGACGTGTTTCGAGAAATTTTTCCACTCACTATGGTATAAGAATTATACGGGGTGGCTCGTCTGAGATGGAACACCCTGTATATTACGATTTATGTCACGTAATTTTAAAATTCTGTTGTTTCATTGATAACATATTCGTGAATTTTTTTTATCTTTGATATTTTTTATTGATTTTTTTGTGAGTGCCATATTGTTTTTAAAGAAAACAACATTTTGTATATTTTCAAAATTTTATGTATTTATAAACATGACACCCTTGGTCGACAAATTGTATTTCAATTCAGACAATTAAGATCTATATATCTATCAAAATATGAATTTTGCTGACATTGCGATAACTGTATTTCTATTCTTTATATTTCCTCCGAACAATCCCACACTTTATGGATAGGTCTGATGAAACATTCTCATTCATCCTAACTGCTCATTCTACATTCTATCATTCTTCGTAATCCGTTATCACCGAGTCAATCAGAATGTTTGTACTTGGCACCTCTGGCAAAGCTTGCATCGATCACTTTGAAGACAGGCGTTGAGACCAGGAGACCTTAAATATCACATTATTATTGAAATTGGATATTTTTGAACAATTCGAAAAGAATGGAGATGGGAGAAAGCGATAAAATTGTAATACTGATTAATGGTAATCATAGGCCTTTCAGTTTCAGATTGCCATTTCCGCGGTGTCTGAAAAAGGCTATGATAATTTAATATCGCCATTGTCACGGGAAAAATACCAAAAATCAGATAGTGAGGATATTATTGAATACTCTCCATGGAAATCATTATTCGAAATGGAATCCAATCCACATAGAGCTTCCTAAATGATTTATTTACTGCTAAATATTTTGAAATGTTGAAGGTTAGGTTAGGTTAGGAATCACACGTTAAAAAGTAATACCTCGTTAGTCCTTAGCTCGCACAAGTTTCCCAACTTCTGAGAGTTGTCGTTCGTATGGGGGCGACAGCTGATTAACGGAAAAACAGATTTCAAACAGATTTTTTTTAAGTTTAGCAGTTATTCTGGTGACTGGAGCTTGGTATGACTGAGAAACCTCGATAACTTTAAAACATACTGGAAAGATATGTTGAAATATATCGCTGAAACGTTTATGAAGGAATTGTCTATAAAAACAACTGAATAACTGTTTCACAGGAGCAAGGACGGGCTCAGAATAATATAGGGTTACCCATCAAAGACTGTTCATATAAAGGAAACCTGAACTGAATTCAAGTCTTTATCAAAACGGTTGCTTTGTATGCATCACCTCTCAACAACCACCAACATGTTTGTCATTATACTGACGAAACCCAGTGGTATGCATCTCTTCCAATCGAGAATATATCTATTACTGTGAGTGTATTGTCTTTTGTAATAGTTATTGTTCCTAAGAAGAAAGAGAGACTCCTACAACAAAAACAATAACAAAATGTCACAGATCGATGAGCAAAAATTCAGAGCTCAATTTTGATTCTGATCTACGATTTCATATACATATCACTCATCTCTGTCAAAATTCACAAAATGTCCTCAGACAATAATGGTTCCCTGAAATACAGGGTGGGCCATCAAAATCTTGACATGGAGGTTTTGGGTACTAATCTTGCAAATCCTAAAAAACGCTCAGACAGGTCGATTTTTATTGGGAGGAGGACATTTTCCCCGTTTACAGCGTCGTCACTTCAACCCCATAGCAGAGGGGTGAACAACCCTTGGAATTTTAATAGGGAACTGGCGGCGACTCGCACTTCGTTTGGAAGATCTTGGAATTCTCTAAACAACAGTGTCCCATTTTTTTTATTTTGGACGAACTATATTAACTTTAGAGTTGAAGTTACTTACTTCATTCTCATATTACCATATTCTCAAAATGGACACCTCCAGCAATAATAGAGATACTGCTGGAAACGTTCTCGAATGGGGTGGAGCATTTTTGGAGTGATTTGGCGACATTCATTTGTGATTCGTTGCCGTAAATCTTCGAGTGATGCAGGAGGAGTACAGTAAATTCTGCTCTTCAAATGACCCCACAGGAAGAAATCTAATGGCGGAAGGTCTGGTGATCGTGGTGACCATTCGAAAGTGCTCCGCCTCCCAATCCAGTGATCCGGGAAATTCTGATTTAAATACTGCCGAACAGGCAGAGCATAGTGCGGAGGAACCTCATCTTGTTGAAATATTAACAGATCCTCCCGATAATTGTGGTCATTTTCAATAATATCTGTGAGACTCCAGACTCTCCAGATACTACATTTGTCCAATTAAATTGCCTTCTAAAAATAATGGGTCAACAATACGGTCACCAAAAATTCCAGCCCATGTATTTAATTTTTGTGGACGTTGAGTATGCGCTTCATAAAAAATGAGAGGATTTGAATCAACCCAATAGCGACAATTATGGTGATTAGCTGTGCCATTTAGAAAAAAAAAACATTCATCACTGAAGCAAATGTTGATAACAAAATGTGGATTTTCCACCGCTCGTTCACTAACAAACTAGCAAAATTGCAAGCGTCTATCGAAATCATCATCATTCATTCTTGCATTAATTTAATCTTGTTGGTATGCATTTTGTGGGTTTTTAAAATACGCCGAATGCTAGAATGCTTTCTTGTACTAAAAGTATGGTGAAGCTCAACATGGCCCAGAATTGCCATTTATGTCACATTTTTCAAATACGTCCAAATTTAAAAAATGTACACCATTGTTTAGAGAATTCCAAGATCTTTCAAACGATATGCGACTCGCCCTCTATCCCCTATTAAAATTCCAAGGGTTGTTCCCCCCCTGCTCCGCGGTTGAAGCAGAGTCTAATCTTCCATTCTTGAAATTAAATTCAAAAATTTCTAATCTTTCACATCTCTGGTAACATAAAACTTGGGACACCCTGTATATTTTTATTCACGTTCAGTACAACCTAATATATTCATACCAATTCAATAATACTCAATATACTTCATTCAATCATCTACATTTTTGTGTGCAATTAATTTTCATACCAACGCTTTAAAATCTTTCGTACTGATACTGACATCAGGTTTTATTTTTTGATATATATTCAATCGAAACTATATATTTTTATTCCAACTGATAGAATTCCCGCGATTTCAGTTATTTATGGGTCCCCAAGCCATCATTCTCTCAAACTGACCCTTCTTTCATTCTTCCTATTCACATTGTGAAATCTCTCGATATAAACCCAACACGATATTATTCAGTGTAGGTTGAAGACTCGAGAATAAGAAAAGTTTTTTCATAACTTTGTTCCATTCCATTTGACATGACATATATGCAATTTTTCACGGTCCATATAAATATAATCATGTTACACAACAGAAAGGAACTTTTCGGATAATCTGATCTGACGATATGAAATTTTGTTGAGAACTAGGAGAGATAGAAAAGGAAATACGAAAGACTGAAGCCTGGAAAATTAATTTAGAAGAAATCACTCAGTTTTCAATTGAATTCAAAAATAATAAACTCAATTAGCATAACGTTACATCCATTCACGATACATTTTCTCTGAACATGACAAGGAATCCGTGGATTAGATGAGAGCGTTCGCATGGGCTATGTATCCCGTGGGTTTGGCTATCTATCAGGCGCATCCCCAGGTGGCGGAATGGAGAAACGCCAGGGAACTAGAGGCCCTGTCCAGAGAGCCAATATTGCCTTACGGACGGGGTCGCCGGACTCCTGGTCAGTGGCAGAAATAAGTAGGGTGAGGGGAACTAAAACTCCCCAAAAGCCTATGCTAAACATGCCACCGTGGACCAACCTACCCAAGCTAAGGTATAAGGAATCGTGCCGACAGCTGAATGGCCGCAGGGTGATCACGAACGATCCACTTGGGGAACTGGGCCAAACCTCCTTGTAATCTGCCTACCTCTGATAATGCGGGGCTCTTCCAGAGGTGACTCATGGGAACACACATGAATGAAACAACAGAAACAACAAAAACAAAAACCAATCCCGAGGCTCACCTCAATCTAAGGCGGTGGCTGGGGATAAACAGAAATGTTCACCTCTATCTACTGCTTGGATTGAGTCTGGACATAGCAGATCACCTCCAACGGCAAAGGCACTTGCTGCGGCGGGCGCCAAGAGCTCTGCCTTCAATAGAAGCAAGGAACCGGCTATCCCTGCAGAAAAGCTCCCTCACTCGTGTACCTCCACGGAGGGAACCCCAAGAAGGTTGAAAAAGCCGCGTAACGACAGTAATATCGCTGCACCTTCCAAAACCTTCAATGAGGCCACCGTGAGACACCTCAAGGTTGCCAAAGAGAGTGTGTGTTCAGCGAGTCTTAGCCTACACCTGCCAATATAAAGGAGATGTCTCCCAGAGACCTGTCCACCTTCCTGGAAAGGACAGGATGGACGATGACCTAGGAGGACAACTCCTCGGGAGGATGTACAATGGGTCACATGTGGCCTAAGTGCTGTGAGTCTACACTCACCCTCCCTACTCTACAGACACCAAAGATGGACTATGTATGAGAACGTAAGGCTGCAGAAGGATTCTTTGACACACAATTCAGACAAGAGAAAAGCGATACTGAGTGAGGGGAAGTGGCATGAGTCCGACTGTCATAGAATATCATTGAATTATTTGATGAAGTTACTACATTCGAATAAGTGTAATATTTATTCATGAAGAACTCACGCGTTAACGTACTGGTACTGGCAATGAGGCTGCTAACTCCCTTGCAAAGGGAGGTATCGCAAGCATCTTCATCGGACCAGAACCTGTCATTGGCTCCCCTTCAGGCTTCGCCAAACCCACCTGGGTGGGAAGAAGATTCATGGACCTTCAGGATTGGTTCACTCCAAGGCATTTATTCTCTCTCCGGAGCTTGATACCAAACAGTTGTTGGACTACAATAGGGATGAACTACGATGTCTAACAGGCCTTCTTACAGGTCACTGTCATTTGAATCATTACATGCAGAGACTTGGATTGTTGGAAGACAGTGTGTGCCGCCTCTGTCTGGAAAATTATGAAACCGCAGGGCATATACTTTGTGCCTGCCCCGTGGGAAACCGAATCAGGTTCTTTGAGTTCGGCAGATCCGTACTCTCACCATCTGACCTGAAAGACCACTCACCATACAAACTAATCGGCTTCGTTAAGGAGCTGGGTTTATTTGACCGAGTGTGAATAGGTGTGAGTCACAATAAAGCCTTATGGGTTGCAGTGGAGGGTCGAATAGACCCTTTAGATCTACCTACCTACATAACGTACTGGTTCTTCGAGAAAAAGCTTAAGCGAATTCAGTAGCAAATAATCACGACGATAAAAATAATAGAAGATTAAGACGAACAGGAAATGAGAGACTTCGACACGTTCTTGAGATAACTAGAATAGGGAGAAATTGAAAGAGGAGAGCAATGAATAAATGAGAACTCAAAATGAAAGAAAAGAGACGAACAAGAAAGAATCTAGACAAAGGAACAGGAAGAACAAGAAAAAAAACAGTAAATCTATAAAATGGAAAAATAATTGAGGATAAGAACGAATAAGATAAAATAAACTCAACGACGGTAATAGTATATTATGCAACGATCATGTAATGATGGTTATTAGGACACGAGCATTAACCGNATATTAAACAAAAATCGTTGTTTCAGCAAAGCTTCTCCTGAAAAAGTCGTATTTACATAAATAAACGCGCTTAACATCGAAGTTTCATCATTAGTTCCCGAACCATTCTTCTGATAATACCTACCTAAGTAAATTAGGAATCCAAAAAAATTGTCCTAGAATATTCCATTCTGAGTTTCGAGTGGCATAGTCGATAGTTTGAATATTTTCATGAAGAAAATGAAGAAACGTTATAATATTTTTTTAGGAAGAAAAATGTGGAACAAAAATGGAACAAAAACGTGGGAATCTTCCAAAGAAAGGAAGGAAGTAATCAATTTGAAAATAAGTAACTCTGAACATGGATGTGTAGATCATGCAAAGAAGCAACTTGCCTTAGGACTCGTCAGAACCAAATTGGATAACATTATAGAAGAAAGAAAGTGTCTTATGGCGAAACATCGACGTATACCAGTGAGGATGACAGTGTTCCATGTAAGTGCAATTCATTACCTTTCATTCAAAGTAGAACTCCTGTGAATGATATCTGAATTTCATTCCAAAACGAATCTTTGGAAAACAAACTGAGTAGAGAAAAGTATCTTCTGTATAATTCAGTGTTCATGTAGAAGTATTTGTTAACTAACGGAGAATTATCTTCAAAATCGGTTTTTCATTGTCAAACATAACTGAAAAATTTCAGATGAATTTCTAGCTAGATCAGGTGTACCACAAGGATCGAATCTAGGTCCACTTCTGTTTATAATTTTCTTCAGTGATTTACCTGAAATACATAGATTGTCTTCTTTTTGTCTATGATTTCAAAATCTTCAAATCAGTCCAAACAGTCCGAGACTGCACATATCAGCGAAAGGATATTGATAACATTGGAGTATGAAGAATAAATATAAGAGTTTTACTGTATTGTCGCAACTCAGTACTCGCTTTGCTCATCACGAGAGGATTTATCGCTGTTTCAACCAACCGTCTTCCATCCAAATGATGAAAGAACTCATTTAACACTAAATGGAATATTTATTATGATGAAAACGAAAAAATTACGCTAAGGGTAGTTGATAAAATAGCTAAGAAAAATACAAAGAATCACCAAAAAACTTACATTATACTGCTACCCAGAAGGAACGATGAGAAGGAGATGTGCTGCATTCTTGAAATGATCTGGAACCGTTTCTGAAGAGTGATTAATGAATACTGAACAAATTTCTCCTTACTTCATGTTGATCTTGACCTTTCTCAATATTTATAAAGATTCATATACTGAGGTAGCAACTTTCCTCTGGTCACCTTACTAAGGTAAAATGCTTAATACGCATTCGTGCAACTTTGCGTATTTGGAGATGATACATTTTTACGAAACTACAGCTGCATGAACAGGTGTTTGAGTTTGTTGAATAAGTAGAAAAGATCCTAGTTCTCGTTCACCATTGAAAGGTCGACATGAACAATGCTTGTAAAATGCTATTCATGTAGCTAATGTTTGCTAAATTATTAAATCTGATTTTTTTCGCAAGATTTTCAGGACAACTGTCTACTGATCAATTAGGGAGAACATGTTTCACTGAATCTGCCATTTCTCAAACTGCATTCGATCCTTCCAAGTGATGAAGGGTTTAGTAGGGGGATTGACCCGGCTCTTACTCCATGAAGTATTTTAGTAGCTTGATTTTTTCAAATAAAAATATAGGCAGCCACTTTCTGACTGGCTAACTGTCATCAATGTATTTTCCTATTCATAAATGTATGTAAAATTTTGAGTTTGATCAACTATGCTATGAACGTAGTGATTTTGCGGCGGGATCCTGTACTATTAGACATAATTGAATCTTCATTGCATTACCTTGTTTTCTTTTCCATTGACGTGAACAGCGAAAACTTCACTCACAACTTTGAATATGTTATTGTCTAACTTCTATATTGATACTTCATTTCACGGATTTGATGAGGATATTATGAAGAGTCGTAAAATATCAAGTATTCCTGTCTTCAACATAAATGTAACTTGGAAATAACATCAGAAAATTGGAATGNAAATTAAACGACCTCATGCATTTATTTTTATGATATTTAGTATGTTATAAAAATATCCCTAGACTTTTCCGATGTGTGTATATCATTATCTGCCGTTGACTATACGAGTACATTCATAAGGTGGACTGAAAATTTATCAGGCTAACAAATGGATGATGCTACTAGTATTAGATACATATGATTTTCAGTTAAACCTGACCTTCGAAAGACAGTTGTACAATCACGGCTGTTGGACTAATAGTTTATGAAATAATCCATTTCGATTTATTATTAGTCAGTGGGCTATGCTTGAAGACTGACAGTGAACAAATCTAAAGAAATGAACTTCAAACTTCAAGCCAGTCTCGAATATATACACAGTAGGTTGAATGAACTGATGCCTGCATTCCATTTGTAAAAACGGCATTTTTGTGGAATAAACTCCTGAGGACGGTTTTCCAAATGGATTTAATTTCTAGCGATTCACATCAAATATGAATCGTAATTTTTTCCTCAAAACAAACCAAAAAAGTCGATAACAATATCTAACAGAGCATTAACTCGCAATGAATGAATAACAATTATCCGAGCTACTTTACTTCTGAACGTCAGTGAATGGAAATCCGTCTTGCTTTGATTTCATTGGCCCAATGCGTGAGGAAAACATAAAATTTCTATCGCAAATATAGTTCTAAATCTATAGGTGAACCTTAGCGTTTTGTACCGAAAATATTTGCTTTTGTTTCCTAATCTAAAGAAATGAACTTTAAACGTTCAAACCAGTTTCGTATATACCTACACAGTAGGTTGAATGGACTGACCTATCAGAAAACAACTACTCCCCTGGCTAATACCACGAAGGGCGTTGGATTATATCCGACAGGCAACAGTGCACGAATCTTTACAGAAAATTTCCAGCATATGCAATTGGCAATACAACTGAAAGAGTCGACCTTAAATTTTGGAACTGGTACACTTGCAGATAGGTTTCGGGCTCATTAGCCACTCATCAGTGCAAGATAGTGGCCGTCATCGACCTAAAGTCAATGATATTCCATAATTGAAAATCGGAATTCTTTTGGAGTAATTCATTCCTCTTCCTAAGTTAGAGCGGAACAACAAAATGTCACTCCATCTAGTGGACGAGGTACTAACCAACTGCATATTCGAAATGTGCCCGATTCCTCTGAATGAGGATATGCAGTTTCGGAATTTTTTAAAACAAATTACGATTTTTAATTGGCAAATTCAAATAATTTTCCTTATATCAGGAAGGACTTAACCTCTTTTAATGTACTGACGTGTTTTATTGTATTGGCATGTTTCAATTGTTTGAATGTAATATTCGTTTCGACACGGCCATCGTCACTAACAGTAAGTTGACCCTTTGCGATAATTTTGTATTGTACTATCATCATACAAATTGTGACGTAATCCATCTTGATTTCATGCAGGTTGAAGCCTGGCTCCCTTCCCCTGTCAACTGGTGTATACAAATTGTGATAAACCAAAAACAGTAGTTAATAAAGATAATTGCGTGAAAGTGAGCGAGACACAAGTGGAACCACCTATTGGTGTGACACCCAAGTCAGATTGCCAAATTTTCATGTCGGCGTTGGTGGTTCGACCAATGAACTGACAACTGCATTAGTAGAAATTCAGAAAGCTTTCCTGGAATGTCATCGGAAAAATAATCCACATGTCTCTCGAAATAATACGAAATCAAGAAAGGTTAATGCAGTCAAGCTATTGGTAAATAATTCCATGAAAATCAAATGATGAAGATGAGTACTATTCTGATCATTTCCAATTTGATTTCAATTGAAAAGTCAGACAGCTGAAACAGCTACTAGATTTTTCAGCTGTCGACACATTTGTTCGGCCAGAGAGAACCATAATTCCATCTTTCAGTTCAGGACATAGACTGGCAAGCATACTACTTCCATTCCATTTTTGAGGCAGCATATCACGCCAGGGTCACCAATGTTATCCTTTCAGAAGGATTGATCAACTCGAGCCAATAAATGAAATTTTAAAAAGGAACTTTATTNTAATCTTGTTGGTATGCATTTTGTGGGTTTTTAAAATACGCCGAATGCTAGAATGCTTTCTTGTACTAAAAGTATGGTGAAGCTCAACATGGCCCAGAATTGCCATTTATGTCACTTCATTTGTTACTGTTGGTTCGATTGGCCGTTTTTTATTTGCTACAATTGAATCGAAACATACTGTCGCGACAGATTTTTCCTATGTTTGTTTGAAGGTGGTTGACAATGTTTCGTGGCGTATTTCATCAGTTCGGACTTCCATTGTCTAACAAAATATAAATTGATTTGAAATCCCTGGAAAAAAATAAAAAGATGAACCAAAAATAACAATTTTTATCAAACAAGTTTGAATACAACTACTGCTAACAGTAAATGGTGGTAAATAAATACGAAGAGCCCAAAAGAATGTTTTCTTTGTGCATGGGCGGAATTATTATAAGTTCTTGAGTAGTTTATATGATTACAGTTTATAGAATGTACAACATTTATATAGATATAACAAGAATATGGATATAAATACCAAAAAACCTAACATAGATATCACAAAGAAAAAAGTATATAAACATAAGTATGTTCATGTACAGTACTGATACAAGTTTGCATATAAACAAGTAGGCAAGGCATAGTTTATCCCACTTCAAGTTTCTCCTATCAATTGATAGGTGTATATTTTCTCTTGGATAGCTATGAATCCAATTATTCAGTTTTTTCTCAGCAAGCCGAAAGTACGTTTTCTGCATGGATCATCTGGTATATCAGCATATAATACTGGCCAGAGGTAGGTAAACGAACTTTGACATTTTCGTGTATTCATTCTTGGAATGGTTGTTGTTTTAGCTTTGTGCTATATAGGCTCGTATTTGTGATTGTATTTATGGTGGTGGAGAACTAGTGATTCGTGTTAAATTTGACGGCCATCCAAAGGTTTTGCTTCTGTGAATAATGTTTCCCTTGGGTATCCACAGTTTTTGCAAGGTATGATCTTTAAGATTCATTTTTGTGATGTGATATATGTGTCTAAATCACATTTAAATACATTGACATGTATTTCAAGTCAAATATTTCTCTGTAGACTTTAAACCTGTTGGCCATGCTCTTCAATTTTTTCAATACATAGTCTACATGGCAGTTCCATCTAAGGTGACACTCTATCATAATTCCCAAATATTCATTGTGGGAAGCTGAAGGGATTTTTGGAAGGCCATTGTTGAGTTCAATGTTGGAAGATTACCGCTATAGCATGTGAAAGGAAGAAAACAGGTTCTTTGGAAATTGATGGAGATTAGTTGAGTTCAAAAGAAGTTTATCATGATGAATTTCACTAGTTCGGACTTCCATTGTCTACTATATAAAATGATTTGAAATCCCTGAAATAACTAAAAAAGAATAATTAAAAAAGAATAGTTGAAAATAACAATTATATTAAGCAACAATAAACCTGAAATGAAATGATAGTGGAATAACCTACAATTAAAAATATAATAATTGAATAAATAAAAATTAAAGGAATGAAAAAAGAAAATAATAAAAATAAATAAATAAATAAAAAGTGTAGAGATTCCAAGTCACGTTAGTTCACGACGTTTCGATTGTTGGTATCTACAATCGTCTTCGGGTGATGACTGGACTGATTCCTCCGAGAGATGACTATTTTATAGGTCGTTGAAATACTTTCACTTTCTCTACTTTCCATTTTCCGCTTCACTGATTCCGTGAGAGATGACCG
>NW_019291282.1:17676-118830 GCF_000500325.1 Leptinotarsa decemlineata
CTCCAGCCATACAAAAGAAGAAATTGTTTCCAGTGGCGGAAGTAATTTTCAGGGAACATTTCAAAATTGTACATTTATTATTTGTAATGACGTGAATAAATAAAATAAGGTTCAGTTTTCATTTCTATTTATTTTTACTTGTGAAAGGTAGAGGGAATTATAAAATCTATAATGTCCCAAGGGAGTTATGACCCTCTTTATTAATAGCGTAACTATGACGATATAAGCTTATAATATCCCGGTCAGAAATAAACGACATATATGTCATTGGTTACAAACCAGAAATATTTTCGTTAGATCAATTAATGATTGTTGGAGTGTTAAGTCAGTAACGCGATATTCCGTGGATGCAGGTACGATACTCGTGAGTGAGAGTGCAAGTTCATACCGTATCAATCCAAACAGAGGAATGGTTACCGTGACCTTTATACAAATCCATTGAAGGTATGGATATGAGTCATTCTTTCGCACCTTCTTAACTTTTAATCATTTGATTAACATCAAACAGAGAGATATTAAATCTACTTCAAGTGGATGAAAAAATGTGAAGGTTATGAATATTTCTATGTCGAGGGTATCACGAACGACGACTGATTTGATTATGTAATGATAATGATAAATAAAGTACCACATTTTGAATCATTCACACAAGACCATCTAGTGGACGAGGTACTAACCAACTGCATATTCGAAATGTGCCCGATTCCTCTGAATAAGGATATGCAGTTTCGGAATTTTTTAAAACAAATTACGATTTTTAATTGGCAAATTCAAATAATTTTCCTTATATCAGGAAGGACTTAACCTCTTTTAATGTAATGATTTGTTTTATTGTATTGACATGTTTCAATTGTTTGAATGTAACATTCGTTTCGACACGGCCATCGTCACTAACAGTAAGTTGACCCTTTGCGATAATTTTGTATTGTACTATCATCATACAAATTGTGACGTAATCCATCTTGATTTCATGCAGGTTGAAGCCTCGCTCCCTTCCCCTGTCAACTGGTGTATACAAATTGTGATAAACCAAAAACAGTAGTTAATAAAGACAATTGCGTGAAAGTGAGCGAGACACAAGTGGAACCACCTATTGGTGTGACACCCAAGTCAGATTGCCAAATTTTCATGTCGGCGTTGGTGGTTCGACCAATGAACTGACAACTGCATTAGTAGAAATTCAGAAAGCTTTCCTGGAATGTCATCGGAAAAATAATCCACATGTCTCTCGAAATAATACGAAATCAAGAAAGGTTAATGCAGTCAAGCTATTGGTAAATAATTCCATGAAAATCAAATGATGAAGATGAGTACTATTCTGATCATTTCCAATTTGATTTCAATTGAAAAGCCAGACAGCTGAAACAGCTACTAGATTTTTCAGCTGTCGACACATTTGTTCGGCCAGAGAGAACCATAATTCCATCTTTCAGTTCAGGACATAGACTGGCAAGCATACTACTTCCATTCCATTTTTGAGGCAGCATATCACGCCAGGGTCACCAATGTTATCCTTTCAGAAGGATTGATCAACTCGAGCCAATAAATGAAATTTTAAAAAGGAACTTTATTGACGTTTTTTTTAAATTTTTCAATCTTCAACCGACAAATTTTGTACAAAAAACAAATGAATACAAAATAAACATACAGAATGATGAATAATGAATAAATATCCACACACATAATTTATCAAAAAAAAATCAATAATAACAAAAACGCCCTTCCTCTCTAAAAAATTTCGACGATTTCTACTGCTCCCACTTTTTCACATCTTCTTCATTAATATTTTCGAAATGAATAAGTACAACCTATACAGGGTCCTGCAACAACTGTCATGCTAGATATCTCGAAAACCGTCATTATTTTTGAAGTGAAGATATACATAAAGTTCTTTTATTTTCTATGTAGAAACCGAAAAAACGATCAGTTGGGATCCTCCCAGAAAAAAATTGAACACCCTGTGTGACCGCCAATATTTTTGTTTTGTCGAGCTCGAGTGATAAGGTAATATTTTAGAAATTTAGATTCCTATCTGTTTCCTAAATAAAGATATGGAACACCGCGCCACTGTTGCAGGACCCTGTATAATCCAATTACTGGGTTCGCAATATTTCACAAATCAACAATTTGTTTTGTTTGAATATAGTTAATATTTGCTGGCGATGAACTGAATACGCACTGAAATTCACCCGTAAATATCCCGCAGCAAAGTATGATAATTATTGGCTACACACTTTGAATCCCGATTCGGTGTTTACTCATAAACCGCAATGTGCTTTGGACAATGGAACCGATCCTCTTTGTTGGCGATCGTGATTGATGTCAAGGTATTGCTATGAGTAACCAATTTGGTACACATTAAGGTAAACTGCCTGAAGATACAGAACCAACAATGAGCATTGTGAATCTTCTATTTTGCATAATTGTTCATTGTCACTATTGCAGTTTTGAAAGTAAACGCATTCAGCTTCACCTTGGCCTAGTACGATTGTGTTGATAATAAAATATAATCCCTTTTCAGTAGGTGCAAGTTTCAAATATCGAAAACGTAGGCATATTTCATTCCTCGAACATGAAATTTCAATTCTTTTCAATACAAAAACGCAGAAAGGCCTGAAACATTTTTTATTATTTATTTCTTTGAAATGTTGGCTCGGTTCTCTGAAATCAACATTTCGCAAAAGAACTGTCTTTCACTGTAGGTGTCACTGCCAGGCAACAACGCATTAATGATTCACCAACATCTCATCAGTGATGCTAGGCCGAACCACAAATGCATTTCAGCACTCGACTGTTCTTGAAGGACAAGCAAAAGTGAGTAGGGCGGTGACATCTTTCCTCACGAAATGTCATTTATGAGATCTATCCCATGCATTTGTGGTTCAGTCTGATAGGCTGAGCTTAGCACCACTGATGAGACCTATGGCAATTCGAAACAGCACTGCCTGGTGTTGAATCATAAACGCGTTGTGTTTGAGCTCTAGTTCACAACTAGTTGCCTTGCAATGAAGTCTGCAACGACTTTCTCTGAATTACGAATCCAAACTCGAAATTTCAAAACTAAAGTATATATTTCTATTCTGAACAGAAAATGTTTACTTTCAATTCGAAATTACGACATTGAACTCGAAATTACGAGATCGAAGCCGAAATTTCGACTATAATCTCGAAATTCAGACTATGTTCTCAGAATTTCGGCTTTGAACTCAGAATCACGATTTTCTTCTTCCAAGACGTGTAAGATGAAATGACAGTACATGATGTACTGCCTTAAATTAAATTAATAATGTTACTGAAATGACACACTTTATAGAAATTTTCACAATAAATCATGAGAGGCGTCAATGCTTTACCTAAGCTAGTAGGATTTCTACCAATAGTAGAGATCCTGACCATTACTGGAGTTTTTTTCCAACACCAAACCGTTATTCCAACACCTTGGTTTGGTGTTGGGAAAAAAATTCAGTCAAATTCATTACTGCACCAAAGGCTTCAAACAGTGCATCACAAGTAGAGATCCTGCTAGCTGAGTTGAAGCCAGTAGGATCACCACCAGTAACACAACACTAAGTGGCTCATCAAAAGCTACTAGCTTTGCATAGTGTCCACATAGACCAAAACATGGGTCCATATTTGAAAAATTGCAGAAAAGGCGGGGAAAGCCATAAGCAACATAAGCAGGATAATGCCCAACGTTGGGGGCTCTTGAGAAGGTAGCGGAGGATCATCTGCTCAGTCGCCCAGTCGATCATGCTCTATGGTACAACAATCTTGAGAAGAGCCATGGGAAAAAGATATATAGAAATATATCACTAAGTGTGCAAAAAGAAGCAGCCATTCAAATAGTGTATGTATATAGTACCTACATCATCAACCAAAGATCTGCTGATGATTGCAAGAACCCCCAATAGATCTACTGGTGGAAGAGAGAACAATGATACAAAACAACGTACTAAAAGAGTTAGCAAGGTCACAAATTATTGCAAATTGGCAACAATCTTGGGATATAGATGATGGAAACGACAACTGGACCAGAAGACTTATAAGAGACATAGAACCACACAAGTCCAAACGGGGCTTTGGTGTTTTCAGAAGTATATGTTTAGGTTTGAAGTGAGTGACACAGAAGAGTGCAAGTATTGCGGAATGATAGACACGATAGAACATATAACATTTGAATACGTTGGATACGTTGGAAAGAACAGAGACGAAACGCACAAATGACGACAGGAGAATTATGACTGGAAAAACTGGAAAGGAAAGATGATCAGAAATGAAGAAATCTGGAAAGCCGTTCGTGAATTCTTCACGACCATCCTGACAAAGAAAAGAAAAGATCTGAATGAATAATGATGAAGTACCGAAGAAAAAAAGAGCACTGAATGATCATCATAGCCTGCTATTCCGAAGTAATATATATCTGGGGGCGGTTCCAGAGTAGTCTGCTTGACTCATGAGTGGTTTTTTAGTCAGTAAGAATCCGGTCACTACCTAGTTATAGGGCGACCAGGTGTCCTTTGGATAAGCTACTCAGAATTTCACTATTTCATAGTTATTATGACTAAAAGTGATTTGAAGGAGAGAGAAATGAAACTTTCTATGTTTTCACCACTTTTATTTGTAACCAACGTTACTGCAGTTTCGTCCGTTTAATGTATAAGTTTGAAAATGTCCGTAAAGGACGGAACTGCAGTTACGTTGGTTACAAATAAAAGTGGTAGAAAACATAGAAAGTTTCATTTCTCTGTTCTTCATTATGATTTCCTACCACGTAGAAACGGATACATCCATCTATCTATTAAAAGTGTATTTTCTTTTTATATGAATATTACGATCAGGAATTTTCTGTTTTCTCTATTTGATGAGGATGAAGCACAATAGTTACTTTTGCTTGGTTTCAGAACAAAAAACAACATTACTCCAATGGAAAGTAAAACTGGTAATTCGAAATATATTCTTTCGTTCAAAAATTGACTGGTTTGAAGTAGGTAGATAAAGTCTCTTAGCTTCAAACTAAGTGCGGATTTTAACCAAACAGACTCGCTTGCGTTTTCAAAAACAAAAAAGAAACACTTTAGTTCCGAAAAAAACTCGAACCTCGAATTTCACCAAACAGGCTGAAATTAGTCGCGTATTTTGTTGTGAAATGTTTCTGTCGTTTCTAGTACACGAATAGTTTTCATCATGCCTTCTCGAAACGATATTTTTATAATGGTTTTTTGTAATCGAAAAGTTTGAGCGAAAGGAACAAAAGCAAAGAAACCGAGATACTGGATAAGATCATTGGTAGAAAGACGAATAGATAATGTAAGGAATGAAATCATGTCATAGGATGCCTAAAAATCAATGGAGAACTGATATCATCGAAATTGATACCCAACATAGATCAACACTTTTAATGAAGTAATAATGCCACACGAAGTCACACACCAAAAGAAAGTAGTGAACTGAATAGTTGCTTGTTGTTGTATTGTTGGATATCTTAATTGATAACTATTTGTTCATTCGTTCATATTCCGACTTATTATATTCATGAGAATAGAATTCATCAATTTATTCCAGAAATAACAGCTACTTGGTGATAAAAAACAGTAAGTATATCAAAAATTGATAATTGGTAGAACAATCAAAAGAAAAAATATAGTTGTATAGTATAGTATAGTATAGTATAGTATAGTATAGTATAGTATAGTATAGTATAGTATAGTATAGTATAGTATAGTATAGTATAGTATAGTATAGTATAGTATAGTATAGTATAGTATAGTATAGTATAGTATAGTATAGTATAGTATAGTATAGTATAGTATAGTATAGTATAGTATAGTATAGTATAGTATAGTATAGTATAGTATAGTATAGTATAGTATAGTATAGTATAGTATAGTATAGTATAGTATANGTTTCAGGGATTTCAAATCATTTTATATAGTAGACAATGGAAGACCGAACTAGTGTCAATCACCTTCAAACAAACAAAATTATGCTATGCTGCAACTTGAAAGAAATCTAAATAGAAAGTCCTTAATTGACATATATTATGCTTTGATCAACTCTATTTTATACAACTCTATCTTATACAATATAACTTTATGGGGAAGAACGATATCACTCGAATTTTTGTTTTACAAGTAATACGTTTGACTTTTGACTTGAAGTGGAATGAATTCTTCAGGTTGATTATGATAAAAAGTGGTATATTAACATTTTGAGCTATTTATACATAATACACAATTGTCTTATATATGTAAAGAGAAATGAAAGTAGCATCGAGTAGCTTCGCAATTGTACAGTTTTCCCCCAAGTAGAGGTGAATGAATGAGGCTCGAACAACATAAAACTAGTTCATATGCCGGACCAAAGTTTTTCAATTGCCTACTTTTTTATGTCAAAACATAGACAAATTTCAACAAATTTGGGAAGGAAGTAATATCATTTCTAGTTTGAAACAGTTTCCATTCAGTCTCAGAATATTCACAAAAGAAGTGGTAGGTGTTTCAATCTCGAATTCATTCAGTTATTGTGTACGAGTATAGCTGCTCATGTTTGGAATGCATTTCAATATTTTATATGTACTATATTTGTTTCCATAGCATACATGTATATTTTTATAACTTTTATTGACAATTCTTATATCACTTTCGTGATCTATAGTTGATGAATAATTTCAATTGGATTGAATTGATACGATACATACACATGTCTCGAATATATGTCACTATTGAAAAGTAGTCCGCACATTATGGAGAAAGATTTGATGCAATCGAACAATTTTCACTCCGACTTACATGTCACAAATACTTCGTCTCCATAATACTGTTGTAAATCACGCCACTGGTAGCCATAAACCAATTGTGACGTAGCTAAGAGCGCGCGAATGTTCGATGTTCGCTAACGTTCTGGATGTGACGAGGATAATGCTACCGGCTTCGATGGAATTCCGAGGAATTTTCTATCGCTTTCGATTGCCAAATATAAACGCTACCACGCGCCTATCGATAAAGTCAAGTTCCGCAGACAGTGTAGTCTAATAAGGCGAAAGACATTCTAATAATAGTTGAAGTGATTCGTTTTATTGATAGTGAAATGATATGATTTTTTTCCAGGTATCGGATCGATGAGTATTTTTTAGATTTCATTAATTATAGTGTTGATTTTTTTTGTTCACATTGTATATGTTTATGAGTAGTTTTCTTGAGATATTTCCTTTACTTCAACGGTTTTGAACAATGCTACCAATTTTGAGCTGTGTGTGAATTTTTGTACCTTCACTTCCTGTTTTTTTGCCTAATTCGATCGGATGAGTAGCAGGACTTCTGAAGTTATGGAAATGATTCTAGTGATCATCTAAAGACCGATTGAGTACTAGGTTATGCTAGGTTAGGTCCAAAGTGAATGGGTCTATAACGATAATACCTTCTCTGGATATTCAAACATCACAAATTCATGTAGAGAAAGTTTTCATTAGATTCATATTGATCAAGTTATTTTTGTAGAAATATAATAATTTTCAACACTCACCGACTATGGAGAACAGCTTTCGTAAAGTTTTCAGATTACGGTCTTTCTACCTGCAAAGGAAAATATTATGAAATTTGTTATGCTATCAGATATTCCAGAAAAAATTACTACGTGATATCAGTTCACTGACTTAAAGACATTCACACCAATATTATTAGGATTACTACTTGTTTGAGTAGAATTTCTATTTCTTAAATCTCTACTAGACGTTCATTTTAATTTTCTGTTCAACTTCATTATGAAGCTAGAACTTTTTGAGGGTTATAATTTTTGATTCGGTTGATTAAAAAAATCGAGATACCTGATTTGAGAAAAAAAATTAACAATATGCAATAAAGTCCTGAGATACTCGTAAATTAAGATGAATAATAGTAAACCTAGATTCCATAATGCCTATGGGCATTATGGAAAACCACTTTGACTGATGGACTGAGTTCTTACAATACCTACGTTCCTCGATAAGTAAGGGTATGAAAATAAACTGCTTATCAGGTGCTCATTAGATATTTATAGTAAATCTAGATTCCATAATTCATATGGGGCTTATGGACCCGACAACCACCATGGACCCGATAACCACCAATAAAAAAAATAATTTTGAAATATGTTTTTTCCCTCAACCAGCTATCGCACCCCTAGGAACGACAACCCTCAGAAGTCGAAACTTGTGCGAGCTAAGTACTAACGAGGTCTTACCTTTTAACGTGTAATTCCTAACACGGGTTGGACGATTGAGCGTTCAGCCTGGGACTTGAAACATCGACTCACACACTGAGGGTTCTCGTTCGTAGGGGTGCGATAGCTGGTTAACGAAAAAACATATTTTGAACATTTTTTAATGGAATCTAGATTTACTATAAATATCTAATGAGCACCTGATTAGCACTTTATTCTAATACCCTTACTTATCGAGGAACGTACTATAATAACTCAGTCCATCAGTCATAGTGGTTTCCATAATGCCTATGGGGCATTATGGAAAACCACTATGCCCCATAGGCATTATGGAATCTAGGTTTACTATCATTGATCTAGTGAGCACTTAATTAGCACTTTATTTCGATTGTCTATATATTAGTTTACGAGTATCTCAAGACTTTATTGCATATTGTTAATTTTTGTTCTCAAATCAGGTATCTCGATTTTTTTTACTTATTCGCGGTCATTTTCGTCTTAATTTTTTTGCAAACACCTAATTAGCTCTTTATTACCACGCTTAGTTCATACCTGATAGAGCAGTTGTCCTCGTTTTCGAGAGACCTAATTCTTAGATATGTTGTTTAGCGAAATTGGAAGCTTTTGTTTATTAATTAGAACATTCTACGATCCTCACCGTTTAGCACTTAATTAGCACCGTATAGTGTTCCCTTAACATTCATCATTTCACTATTATTTTCATTGTGTTACTAGCATTACATAATGCTAGCAACGCAACTTTGAGTATTGAGTTGCGGTGTAAGTTACAGAGCACCTAATTTTTGACTTCGGTACCTAAAAAGCACCTAAAAAGTCACTAATTTTGGCGTACTTTGCGTTGCTGGCGTAATAGAGCTATGTATTTCGTGTAATTCAATATTTATAGGGATGTAGCGATTTCGAAAGGGCTTTTCTTCCAGTTTGTGTCTGAAAGTTACTTCTTTGCATAATTTGTACAAAACTTTCTTTCCCAATAATCAATCTCTTCCAAAAATATATCCCTTTCAATTGAAAAAATTATGTTTTCATATCCACAAATCATGAAAAAATTTCACATACCGACAATCAAAAGAATAAACCTGACATTATTTTCATTGTTTCGGAAAACAAATCAAAAATTGCAGAAAGAAAACGAATATATACATTATATTGTTTTCTTTGTTGCGAGTGAGCTTTTTTGAATCAATATTCAATTACAAATTGATGCATGTCCAGAGTAAATGAACAAATAATCATGGAATCATTCGAAAACAATTGATTTCGATGTATTTCCCAGAGCTTCGAAAATAGCAAGAAAAATCACATTGTTTGTTTTTGACAACTGAAATGAAAACATGTTCACTTCAAACAAGTAATAGTAACAAATAGTCAATTGAATGGGAGAATTTCAAATTTTCCCAATAAATTATTAGAGATAAAATAACCGATAAATGAAATATAAAGATGAGCAGCAAAAACATTTGAAACTATACCGATTGGCACAAAAAATCACTGCAGAGTTTTTGTCTGAATTCCGTTCTTTGGAAGATTTCCACATTTTTTGTATAAAGATGGAAAAGTAAAAAAACCACAGCCTTTCTTTCCTAAAAATTGATCTCTCCTAAAAGTACATCATTCCAATTTAGTTCAATTTGGACTTTCACAAATTGAATTACTAACATGGAAGAGTATGGAATCAATGGATTCCACTCGTACATATTTTTCTATGTTCAACATTGATCACATTGAGACGATAACAGGTGGCCGACAATGGATATCTTTCAAATACTTCCACCATCAGCGCTGGTGTTCCCCAGGGATCCATATTGTCTCCAACCCTGTTTTTATTGCATATCAACAACTTATTGAAAAAAAAACAAGAATCCAAAATATTGCTTTGATGACGACAGTACACTTGTCTCGTCATTCCATTTAGATTCCAGGACATCAGCTACGGAGGCACATCTTCACCGGCAGCAGGAGATTGCATATCTCAATGAGGGTCTAGAAGTGATTTCGAATTGGGGTGAAAGTAACCAGGATCAATTCAATGCCGCAAAAACCCAGGCTTCAGTTTTCTCCAAGAAAATAAATGTCTCCGAACCGGATATAATAATGTCAGGTCAAAAAATTCCGCTTTCTGCTTCGATAAGTTTGTTGGGGGTTAAAATGGACACCAATATGTCTTGGCACAATCGTTCCGCTGGAATTGCAAAGGCTGCTTCTTGAAAGTTTGGAACATGTTCAGAACCAGACCTGTCAAGTAGAGGGTGGAGGCCAATTTCAGCATCTGTTACATTAATTCACCCGTAGATAGCACTAAGTTAGGTAACTTTTCTCATTTCGTTGTAACCACCAAAAAAAAAAGGTTATAGTCAGGATCCTTTTTTACGAGCTTTCCAATTAGCACATACACGACATAGGTTTGTATTTGAAAAAAAAAGTTGTGGAGGGTTGCAGCTAAGGATTTGAAAAAAAAATTTATTTCATTACCAAAAAAATTTGAAATTGAACACATAGTTCAGTTTTTTTCGGTGTCAACCATATCGACTGCTGTGGTCATCAACGATTCCGCGAACTTTCTTTGAGAACAGTAACTTACTTGCTATGTGCTACTTGCTTCAATTGTTCATTGCTCTCGTACTGCTGGATCAAGAATGGTTTGTAGCAACTGTACTTAGAATTAATTCTCTTAACTGAAAAAAATATCCAAAACGTTGTTTTCTTCAGAGGCTTTGTGCAATGAATAAACCGCTGATAATGCAGCCTAACAATGAGTAAAAGTAGAATAGAATAAAGTTCAATAAAAACAAGTACAAAACACCATTTCTAAAAAATTATTCAAATGAAATGGAATGCTTCGACACTTGAACCAAATACGCCAAAATCAAGTTGGCCTCTATGGAAATTTTTCAGAAATTGATATGGAATCTAAAGGTGAGAGAATATGAGGCGGCTATGGAATTCAAAATTTTGAAAAAGAATTGTCTACGCTGAATGATGAAAAGGTACATGGAGTGAAAGTGAAAGTTGGAAGTCTCCACGAAACGCTCTACGAAACACTGAGATGAAAGAAACCCTGCATATTTGAAGACACCAATTGAGTAGCCCACCTTTCATAGTTTGACCGCATTTCAAGGTAGGTAAAGGGAATCTAAGAGTTATTTAGTGTATCAAAAACCTAAATAAATCACCTTAGGTATCACATCACGTACTAATCCACCCGAACCACGATTACAAAGGGAATTGGTAGTACGCGTTGTATAGCCCAAATGTGAACAAGTAAATCATAGTGTTTTACTCCTGGATATGTAATAGTGATACTACATATAAAGTACAAAGTGCAAGGGAGCTACAAGTTACAAGAGATGTATTGCAATCTTCAGGCTCCAAAGGTTCTTATACAAATGAGATTATTTCGAAATCATTATTTTTTCAATTTATATTCACAGTCTCTTTTTCAGTATATACTCTGGAATTCATTATACAATTCCAGATCAGTATATTAAAAATTGAAAGTTCAAGGAGGACCCATAAAACACATAAAACCTGAGTATCTTCGTAACCCAAATGAAACATCCCCAAATGCACCGCAGAAAAAATATCGCTTCCTACATAACTCTTCCACGAGCTTATCCTATAAGAAATAGTCTCCATTTGAATTTAAGGGAGAGATTTGTAGGCACACAACCGTATAATTCACCATTAGGAGTCCGACCAATGGTTTCAATCAGTCGCGTTGCATCGTTATTCGCCAAGGGATAAAGCACAACTTTGTATTTTATTTGTTCTCAATTATTTGGACAGATTTTGTTACTGACAACATCGAAAGTTCCAAATTTCAAAAATATTAATGAAACAGCAAATTAGTTTATTCGATGAATGATACACTGAACAAAATGAAAAATTTTAGTATTTTCAATCATTCTTCATAGATACTTCTTTTGCTACTTTACGGACGATCAACACTCGCTTATACTAATATGTGGTATGAGTCTTGCGAGCGATCCTCGAAGCATTCTCTGCCAAAATGACTGATACCAGGGTGGTACCAAAGTACCCGGGCTGACCTAGAGATGGAGTTAGTTATTGAAAAAATATCACTCAGTTGGAATGTGCACAATCTAAAGCGTGATTCACGGTCGATGGTAGGTTAGACGTTTCTGGAAAACGCAAAGCATGATTTTTCTGAAAATTTCACCTCTCACATTTCCTCACCTGTTCTATCGATCTAAAATATCAGTATGGTCCAAATCATAACCCTAATTGAAATTAAGTACATCAGTACTCTCAACTCATGAAAAGTTGATATTTTGGTGATAGTTTAGACAAACTCGAAATATTCAAATAACACCAAGAAATTGACTCCATATCATACAGGGCGTGCTAAAATTACTATTATATCCATTGTGCATAAAAGTAATCGGAAGTTCATTTTTTCAAATGAAACCTCCTGTATATTACTCGATAAATTGAAAGATGATGAAATATGCTTCGAAATGATATATATGTCCCTGAACCTAAATCGTCAAGTTTTCTTGATAAAGTCATTTTTGTGGAAAAATAGTTGTTCACGTTTTACCTACAAGTATTGAAAGTGGCATTTTATTTTGTGAGTGGGGATTATTGCAAAACGAGCATCAGCAAGTGGAGCAAACTCACGAGCAAAATGAAATCACTTAACAAATGTATCATACAATTATTTTTGTATAACGTTACTGCTGATAATAAAAAAAATTATAGGGTCCATGGGATTTGAACACACGATCTTTGGATTACAAGGCATATGTTTCAACTACATACGCCAACTCACGTTATTTTAAGGAGGATTATTGGTTAGTCATGAAGGACTTTCTACAGTTGGACTGAATACTACTTCGTCATCGTCAGTAACTTCACAGGGATTTACCTAATATTACCAATAGCACGAACTGCATGTGTGAACTTTTCTAAATGATTTTTTGGTAGGTGTTCTGATTGAAGTGTTTCTATCAAAGAGATTTTCAATAACAGTTGTACAAAAAATAATTTTAATGAGTTCATGACAGTTTGGTGACTTTTATAAGTAATTGATGAATGGTTATTCACGGTGTTTCGAAAAATCGCCAAAAATGAATGCAAATATTGATTATCCAAACGAAGTTCTTATGAAATTATCTATTATACAGGGACAGTGTGATCGAATCATCGCCATAACTTGTAGGAAATTCAACCAAATGTATCCTGAATTAACACCAATGAACGAGAGGAAGTTACAAAATATTTCCTTAACTATGGCTCCATGTTGAAAGCGCCTTCAACATTACCAAAACCTGTTACTTCAAATGAGGACAATACTGCTAACGTTTTGGCATATTTTTATGCATATCCAGAAGCCAGGGATGTTTTGAAAGAGAGGGTATACAGTACTCCAGTGCCTACCAAAGAAGAATTGCGACGGCGAATAGTGCGGAGTATTGAAGATATGGATCCCCAGGAAATTGAAAAAGCAACATTTGATGGAAGTGGCAACGCCGCAATGCTGAAAATATTTCAGATCGATAAAACAAGTAAGGAAATTTGAGAAGTGAAAGTTTCAGAAAAATCAAGCTTTGCCTTTTCCAGAAACGTCTAACCTACCATCGACCGTGAGTCATAAAGCATGTATAAAGCATATATTTCAAGGTTGAACATGCTGCGTTGTTTAGTATTCGTTTGGCAGCCATCAATAGTAAACGTTTTCGGTTAATTTGTGGAGAAAATTCGTAATACTTGTAACAGTTGAATGTTACATCATTCAAACGAGCCCACTATCTAGTGATCAAGAGTAAAACTTAACATTTGGATTCGTTCTATAAATAAATAATGATGATTTCGTACACACAAGAGCTTCTTGCGAAGGATAGCGGAGTCATCAACCAAATCTACAACATGTTAGGAATCACACGTTGAAAGGTAAGACCTCGTTAGTCCTTAGCTGGCACAAGTTTCTCAACTTCTGAGAGTTGTCGTTCTAATGGGGGCGATAGCTAATTAACGGAAAAACAGATTTTTTTATACATTTCAACAGAACGCAATGTACAGTTTGGGTCATTAGACATAAATAAAATAGGCATGAGCGATTTTTTCTCGAAAAAAGAAGGGCTTGCTCTCTCTTCCGATCGGACGATCGTGTGCGCAACATCGATTAGATGATCGATTGCTTGAATTGTATCACGTTGTTTTGAATATTTTGACATACTCTTTCTATTTCCACTTGGAGATTTCATGGAGTGTTCTCTGTTTGGACCGAACCTCAGCTACGTGAAAGGAGAGTTCCTAAAATTATTTCTTACCTTAACTTAAATATTTTTGGTTATCACAAAATCCACAATTCTACCACTGACACAAGCGGATGGTTCAATTGCAACAACATCCCCATACTAGAATCCACAATGCCAAAAATTACTTCGCGACAACGTCTAGTTAGGCGAATTTTGGAACAGCACATTATCAACAAGTCTGGCACTGATTAAGTGTCCGTCATCGTAGTTATGAAGCGCGCAAGTGAACTCGCACCAGTATTTTGCAGACTTTTCAACCTGTCTCACGAGGAAGGGATTTTTCCTTCTTGTTGGAAGATTGCTCACGTTCAGCCTATTCCCAGAAAGTGCAAGAAGAAATAACTATAGACCAGACGCTTTGCAACCAGTGATATCAAAAATCATGGAAAAAGTCTTAAACGACCATATCCTTGAATATTTGGAAGGCTTCAGCGATCTTCAGCGATCATCAATATGGCTTTCCGAAACAAAGATCACCAGACGACCTTCTATCGTATGTCACCCATATTTGGAATAACGCAATTGAGAAACATTGAGAATCAAGAGCTGTTGCGCTAGATGTTTCTAAGGCCTTTGGATCAATTCTCTTCAGCTCTCCAGCTTCCTGTGAGAACGTTCCTTGCAAGTGGATAGCGATGGATATTTTTCGAATACTCTCATCATCAATGCTGGTGTTTGAAAATGGTTGACAATGTTTCGTGGTATATTTCAGAGAAACATCTGTTTACCAAAAGCTCTCTCACACGGGACAGTATCTGAACCAGAAATCCAACCACCAACAATCGACTAAGAGAAGAATCATCAAGACTCTACTAGACCGTGCTTTCGGGTTCTGTAATACAAAAGAAGGTCTCGAAAAGGAACTAAGCATCATCAAAAATGACCTTCAACGGAATGGTTACACCAGATTGATGGTAGAACAGGCTTCAACTTGAAGACAGCAAGAGCTCCACAAGAAAGAGGAGCCGCCACAACCAGTACTTGTAATTCCCTACATCCGAGGATTATCGGAAAGGATAAGAAAGATTGGGTCCAAGTATAACATCACGACCTGCTTCAGTTTTAGGAACACTTTCCGTAGCAGCTTCACGAAAACCAGGCCACCAAGACGCGAACTGCGATTTCAAGAATTGCATTTACCGGATACCCTGCGAGTGCAAAGAATATACATCGGTGAAACTAAGAGGCCTTCGAAACTTGGCATTGCTGAGCACAAGAAACACACACAGCGAGGTGAAACCAGCAAATCTGAAATAGCAGAGCATGTTTGAACTCATCAACATAATATCAAGTGGGCTGAAGCTGAAATTATCCACAAAGGAGGTTTAGGAGAAAATTCGAAGAAGCCGTGTATATGTTGTCCAACAACGCATTTAGCCAAGCTAGCGTAGAGATACGTAACATATAGAAACCTCTAATCAAGCGGAAAATGACCAACTCCCGCCAAATGGTCATCTTCCACTAAAATCAATGAAGCGGAAAGAGGAAAGAGGGGATATGTGAAAGCACTCTAATGACCTATAAATAAGTCCAGTTATCACCCGAAGACTATTGTGAATACAAACAATCGAAATGTCGTGACGTAACTTGGTTTGGAATCCTTTAATTTCTTTTTAATTTTTTTAATTTTCATTTCTTGGTAATAATAATTTTTTTTTTCAATTTTTCAGCTCATATTGATATTTGAATGTTTTCATTTCGTAATTTTTTTGGTTATTGCTTGTATGTTATTTCTTTGTAATTTCAGTTTTTTGTTTAATAAAATTGTTATTCTTCGGTTAATTTTTTTAATTTTTTTTGTAGATTCTTTCTGGGATTTCAAATCAATCTATATTATATTAGACAATGGAAGTCCGAAATGCATCAATGCTGGTGTTTTCCAGGGATCCAAATGGTCTCCAATCCTCTTTTCATTGTATATCAACGACTCATTTTAAAAAACCAAGAATCCAATATATTGCTCTGCTGAGGACAGCACACTTGTCTCGTCATTCCATTTGGATTCCAGGACATCGGCTCTGGACGCATATCTTCACCGGCAGCAGGAGGTTGGATATCTTAATGGGGATCTAGAAATGATTTCGAATTAGGTTGAAAGTAACGAGGTTCAATTCAATGTCACAAAAACTCAGACATCAGTTTTCTCCAAGAAGATAAATGCCTCCGAACGGGATATAATAATGTCAGGTCAGACAATTCCGCTTTCTGATTCGATAAACTTAGTGGGAGGTTAAAATGGACACCAATATGTCTTAACATAATCGTTTCGCTGGAATTGAAAAGGCTGCTTCTTAAAAGCTTGGAACATGTTCAGAACCAGAAAACTCAGCTGAGCAACGTTTGATGCTCTACAAAGCTCAGATCAGACATTCTTTTGAGTATCGTTCTCAAGTATGTAGCTTTGCCCCCAAACATACCCTAAAGTTGCTGGATTCTATCCAGAAAAGAGCCAGCCCCCTGATTGGAGACGCGAACATCACGTGCAACATTGATAGCCTGGAATATCGAAAAAAAGTTGAAGACTTGTCTTTCTTCTCTAAAATAATTTCAGGGGAGGTGTTGAAGTAACATTTGATTCCACCAAGAGCGGTACATATCAGAAATATTCAACGGACTGTGGCTGCTCATCTTTTTGAGTTTCAACTCAGTATACTTCGTACTTCACTGTTCAAGAACTCTTCCAGCAGGAAAACGGTTTNGAATGTGAATGAACTTTCTGAGAACGTTTTCCCAAATAGATTTAATTTCCAGTGATTCAAATCCAACTTGAATCGCTACTTTCGCAAAGGCACTGCTCTAAGAGTGCCTTAAGTATTTTTCTGTAGTGCTTGTGTTTCGTCCTTGAAAACATCTGTTGTTTCATCGCAATGATCAGAATTAATGAAATAAAGTTTGAATTGCTACTTCATGCACCGTATTTGCCGGATTCAGCTCCCTCAGATCATTTTCTGTTACCAAATTTAAAAAAATGGCTCAATGCTCAAAGATTTTCCAACGATCAAGAAGTGATGTCGGATGTTATTGGCTTTTTTTCCTAATATTCGACTTTATTCATCTTTGTAAAGTACAGCAAAAGATACAATATTTATAATTGTTATAATTGTTATTTTCAGCTATCCATTTTGATTTTCAATTCAGTTTGATCTTTCAAGTATTTTATATTATATCATATCAGACAACGAAAGTCCCAATTAATGAATTTTGAGCAAAACATTTTCGAACCCCCACACAGCATTTAAAAATGAATGAAAATTCCTAGCTGGGTCCGTATTTCATATATCTGGTGACGTAACGTCCTTTTTGTGTGCTGCTTCTTTGATGCCGTGTTTTTAACCATCAGATTCAGTCATTTACTTCATGTTTTGTCAATATTCTCAAACTCGGGTAACAATTTGATTGTTGAAACTGATAAAATGGCCTATTGAAATGCTTCAAACTTCCATAAGATTTCATTGAAAGTCTACTTCGATCTACTCAGAGTAATTTTTTCAACAAACAATTGAATGCGTTGATAGAGAAGGTCACTGTTTTTTCTTTCCAGCTGTTTTGTACTCGTTCAGTTGCCGAAATTCTTTTTCTCGATAGTTTTGTGTATTGTTTTGATTTACACAATGCCACATGACTCTTCAAAAATTACATATCAAAACTACCGCTCCCATCTCCAATATTTCCTTTTTATGTTTTTCAGAGCTTGGACAATATTTTATTTCATATGAATTACAACCGTTTCAGTAATCGAACACGAACAAAGAAATAGGAATTCTTACGAACAATTTATATTCCAGAAGTTGGATTCTATACACTGTAATAAAATATTTCGTTATTTGCCCAATTTCCCTCCATTTTTATACTCCAATAAATATAATTTGTTTCGAATCATTAAACCTTTCCTTCTAGAGAGATACATCAGATCAATTTCATTCTACCCCATGCACATTCGTAAAGTAATGAATTGAAAACCCAACAGGTATTTTTATAACAGAGTAGTTTCAGTGATTTTAATTGTCTGGGATGTAATTTTTATCAAGAAAATATAAATATTGGGTTGTTTCATTGGGTTTCTCGAACCTTTATAAATATTCATTCTGCTGTGTCGAGGTATATACTGATCAAAAGAGAATTGTGTACTTCATACATTGATGCTGTTTATTTTTCAGCTTATTACGTCCTTAGGTGATTTGTTGCTAATTCAGTTTGAACCAAAGCGCTATTGAAACTGACAAAAAATTTGGCAATGATAATGTCGATGAAGGAGAGCACTGTTCAACGAAGGTTTGCAAAATTTCGTTCCGGTGATTTCAGCCTCAAAGATGTTACCCGAAGTAAAGACCTACAGTTATACAGGACGAGGATATTAGGACCCTGGTGGAGACTGACCCATCACAAATGGTGCGTGGGGTGGTGGAAGATCTGGACGTTAACTCCCATACATTGTTTTTGGTAAAAAACTCACCTGAAACGCTCACTTGGAAAAATTCAGAGAGAAACCTGTCTCTGACTCACAGAGACAGGCTTGTCTGGCCATCAGTGGTGCCATCAGTACCTGCATGGCCGGCAGCGGTCATGAAGGTCCTTCTAGAACCACCTCCTCTCCATATTTTGGAGACTTGTGCGCATTGCAAATTGCACAAATCACTTTGATGCAGAGTGCAACAAACTGTTGGTTGACACTTAAAGTCACAGCATTCTGGAAATGACCTCTGACTTTATGCCTCTAACTGATAACTACAAACTGCCTGTTCCCGAGTAGAGAGAACTGGATTCTCCGGGAGAAGTCGGAGCAGATAGTTGTTGGTTCACAGATAGATCAAAAACACCTTCCGATTCTGGTGCAGCTATTTTCAGTCGCAGACTCAGGACAGATATATCAACCTGTCTAGAAACCTGTGAGGCTGTATTTCAATCGGAAATTTACACTAATGAATTGTGTATGGAGAGATTGGAAGAATCCAACCTCATACACAAGTCAATAAAAATATTATCGGATAAAGAAGAGCGTTGGAAGCTCTTTGCTCCTTCCGAGCAACGTCTAAATAGGTAGCAAATTGCCAAAAACGACTCTTCTCGATAGAAAGACGTAACAGATTGTCTCTGGTCTGGATTCCTGGCCATACTGATCTGGAAGGCAATGAGGCTGCTGACTACGTTGCAAAGGAGAGTGCTGCACCAGACCAAAACCTGTCATCAGATCAGAACCAGTTATTGGCATCGTTCCAGGCTTTGCCAAACAAAGATTGAACACCTTGATGGCAAGAAGATTCATGGACTTCTGGCAGAATCTTCCAGGATTGACTCACTCCAACCGTTCGAAGCTTGATACCAAACAGTTGTTGGACTACAGTAGAGATGAACTACGATATCCAACAGGCTTTCTTACTGGTCACTGTCATTTGAATCATCATATGCAGAGACTTGGACTGTCATAAGACAGTATGTGTCCCGTCTGTTTGAAAAATGATGAAACAGCAGGGGACCGAATCAGGTTTTTGGAATTCTAGAAAGGTTGGACCTTACCTAACCTAACCATTCGATTTTTGATGATTTGAAACGTATCGGAGAGGTCAGAGAGCTTGGAAAATGGATGCCACATGATTTAAACGACCGGCAGAAATTGTCACTTCTCGAAGTATGTTGTTCTTTGCTACTGCGGAACCGAAAAGGTCCTAATTCGGATGGTATCGACATGTATAGTACGTGTTCAAGAGGTAGCAAAAACGTCACTTTCTAGAGCTTCAACTAGCGTTTCCTAATATGAATAATACCCAATCCGTGCAAAGCTCATTGTTGAACGTGTAACGGGTGAGGATCAACTGTATTGCCAAATACGCGCCAAACTGACTATTACTAGGCAACAAATTTAGTAGAGGCACCAGTCAATATTATAATATCACTGATGATCTTCAAACATGACTCAACCTCTGACGGAAGTACCAAACTCTTACGAAGGTTTGGAATAGATGAACACTTCAAACTAGCAGACCACTATTATGATCCTAATGCAGTCATTGTTCGCTGTGGTTCTGGCGTTGAATTTGGTCATTATTCCGCCTTGGTCAAAGACGAAACGGACTGGTTTAAGTTTGATGATATTTGTGTTAATAAGTATTCTGGCGATGTTTATTGGAGCCTCTGCAGACACCCTACATTTTATTCTATGAATGAGTGGGCATTGGCAGATCAAGATCTTCAGATGATGCAGTGCTGCAGATTTTTCTGGATTCTCCTGAAGCTGAAAAAGCAGATGCGCCATTGGAATTATTCAAGTCGCCCCAGAGCACCAAATAATTTATGTTGTTTCATAAGTTGTATTACTTCTTTTATATGTTTCTTCAATTGAAAATTCCTCGATTGATGATGTGGTAAAAGCAGTTTCAAAATGTAATCCTGTTCAGTGGTCCACACTGTATAGTCCACGAATAGGAAACAGATTCATACCAAATAATACTTAGTGAGTTCTTGTTATTTCACAGACCACTGCACAGCGCCATCTCAAAACATAGGGAAATATTCGTTTGAGTAAAAACATGCCAAGTAGCCACTTGGTTGTGCTTTTCTTCTTGCTGGATGATCCAAACTTGAACCGAGCAAATTAATTCCATTTAAAATAGTTCGAGATTCTGTAGAGCAATATCTCGCTTCAGCCGACTATAGAAATTCACAACTTGGGTTCAAACTTTGAATAGCAAATTAGTCTGGCGCATAATTAATTGTTGGAGTCTATAAACTTCATTGTGGAACACTAATTTGTTATTTGAAAATCAGATGGTCATAATACATATAATAAGTCTTGAATTCAGGATATTCCATTCAATTTCTGGTTAAAATGCTGGAATAACCAAGATACTTGTATTGTGAAATAAATAAATAGATATTCAAATATTCATGTATAGTTCAGGGTTAGATATAACCATAACAGATCAGTGGAATTTTTCTTGAAATGAGTTCACTATTGGAGTATATCTCAGAAAGAAAAAGATACTCCATGAGCTCAAAGATTTCAGGTTGAAAACATTTTTTTCTAAGTGACGGGAGCAACAGAGATTTCGTTGTCCTGATACACACGAATGACTATAGAACGGGGTGTTTGTTTTTTCTGCTCAAATAGATTATGCTTCTGTTATTTAAAGATTCAGTGCAAAGCAAATTCATGAGTTATCCAGTTCTACCACCAGGAATTCTTAACAGGATCACGGGTTGAAAAACTAGGAAGCTCTCCCTCTTTTGAACCGATAATACAGGGAGGATGACTGTGGTGTCATTCAAACGAGATCCATCTTCCTTATAAACTCAAGAAATGATTCCTTATTTATTTTGGGATTCATGAACCCACAAGTACCTGAAGTAAAGTGGTTTTTCACAGTATTGCCGTAAAATGGCCTCATATGAAATACAGACACTCGAAATATTAAATATTCCATCAGTAACCCATTGATATCGAAGTTATACATCCTTTCTAAAGATATGTATTTTAGGAGACAGTCATCAGTTCAGGAAAAAACAGCATCATGGGTGATCCTATTAAATCCATATTCAGTGGTGTTACGAGTAGTCAGACATCCGGCAGCTGAATCCACTCATTGTTTCACAAACTAAACAATAGTTCAAGAACTGAGACAATGATAGAAGGACTAGGACCCATAAAATTTCCAGCAAAAGGAATACACTTTCTATAAAAGGCTGTATATCTGAGAAGATCTCAAGCTGAACTGCATGAAGAGTACAACGAAAAGCCTGACACTAGCCAGACCACCTTAGGAATGATTCAGGTTGGAATCAACTCATTGTATACATTTTTAGTTTGAAGGCTAAAATTAGATCAAGAGACGTGTTAAGAATCACACGTTAAAAGGTGAGACCTTAGCTTGCACAAGTTTCTCAACTTCTGAGAGTTGTCGTTCGTATGGGGGCGACAGCTGATTAACGGAAAAACAGATTTTGAAATGATTTTTAAACAGATCAAGAGACCGATTCCAGCAAACTGGTCAACAAGACTTGACTGTTCAGGAGTAACAGGAGTAATAAGATCACACCAATCGCTGCATCAAGAAACTACTTTTTTTACATTTCCTAATGGTGAGGAAGGCAGACTGAAAGACTCATCAAGCCACAAAGGATCGAGTTGAATTGAATTTTTCAAATAAGTAGGGAAACGAATATTCACAAATCACATCACATCGAAGTACAGTCATTCCAAGAATATAATGGGCAGAAGTACTAGGTATTCAGAGGGTTTCAAAACTCAACATGTTCCGGGAGCAAAAATAAACTGTATGGGTAGAAATTGAAAAGAGTCCTGTAATGCGTGAGACATAATAATTAAGAGCTATACCAAAATAAGCAGATCAATAATTTCACAGATGCCAGGCCACTTTTGGGGCATTCATGAGTGACATCGAAACTGGTCTAAGATTGCTGTGGAGATCTAAAAAGCTATAGTTTGAAAATCAGATAGATTCTTTACCCTGCCTGGGTAAAAAAAATTTGGAGTAACAGAAAACACAATATTCAAAGAATGTACACGACGAGTATCATCAACTTTTGAAACCAGGTATGCGGGAAGCAAAAATTTAGAGAATATGAGTAAATTGGTCGGAAGAACATGAATATTGAAAAAAGGGACCTTGAAATATACCTGGGAAGACCTTTAGACAGAAACCTTCTGAAACAAAGACATTGCGCGGTTAGAGGATACCTGAACAAAATGGGCCTTCACAAGAATTGAATTCAAATATATTTCGGCTCGCATTGGTTCTCTACCTGGATCTATGTCATCCTCGGTTGCTTGGTTGAAAAAATTCCGGCTCAATACTGTATACATAAATGTTCTTTATTTTAATTTTCATATTTCAATTTATTCACCTGAAGAATCAGTTATAATACATACAATACCATACTTTATTTTTCCTGAGACTTTTTTACAAGCATGGAAATCGTCACGTACACAGTAAAGATTGGAGTTGAGTGATAAAATATGGAATATACATAAAAAAAATAAATCAATAGCAGATTTAGGAGATAATTATATAAAGCAATTAAAGAAAGAACNTGAGTAGGTCTATTTGACCCTCCACCGCAACTCGCAAAGGTTTATTGTGGCTCACACCTATTCACTCTCAACCAAATAACCCCAGCTTCTTAACGAAACAGATTAGATTGTATGGTGAGTGGTCTTTCCGGTCAGATGGTAAAAGTAGGACTCTGCTGGACTATGAAAACTTGATTCTGTCCCTAGCGGGGCAGGCACAAAGTATGTGCTCTGCTGTTTCATCATTTTCCGAACAGAGGCGATGAATACTGTCTTTCGACAGTACGAGTTTCTGCAAATGATGATTCAAATGACAGTGATATCTAAGAAGGCATATCAGACATATCGAAGGGTGAATGAACGCCTTTGAGTTAGTAAATCCTGGAAGATTCTACCAGAAGTCCATGTTTCTTCTTGTCATCCAGATGTTCAATCTTTGTTTGGCAAAGTCTAAAGCGATGCCAATGACAGGTTCTGATCTGGTGCAGCACCCTCCTTTGCAAGAGAGTCAGCAGCTTAATTGCCTTCCAGGCCAGTATGGCCAAGAATCCAGACCAGAGACAATACGTTATGTCTTCCTATCGAGGAGAGTCGTGTTTGGCAATTTGCTACTAATTCAAACGTTGCTTGGTAGGAGCCAAGAGCTTCCAACGCCGCTTGACTGTCCTTCCAGATACTAATATTCCATAAAAATATTTTTATATTTTCTTGTATAGTATCAATTTTCGAATATGACCTACGTGACAGGGTATCTGAATGTTCCATAAAGAAACGATCAATATATTTCTGTTGACATTTTAATAGTTTCTGCCTCGAAAGGCCAAGGAAATGTCGATTTTCCTTGAAGTAATTTGGAGCTCGCGCAGATTTATTATCACTTCAGATAACATTCTGGATTAGGGAATTCGCTTGATGAAAAAACGTGAAATATTTCCGGTGTTGCTGCTGTCTGCTGGTCTCATGATAAACCAGTGTTAATCGTCAAGAGTGATTATATTGAACGATACACCAAGAGAAAAGAAAAGGCGTGTCGTTTTTCTTAATAGCCAATTTTTGTTCAAAGAAATACATGACGTGTCAAGTCATTCAACTCAAAGGATGATTGTTCTCTAATAATATGCTGATAGTTGAAGAGCATATTTTTGATTAATTTTGGAAAAAACTCTACAGTTCTGAACCATAAATTGTTGAAGATATTTTTAAAACATTGATTTCTGATCCTAGTTTTGCACTGAATCATTTCGAAGAAAACATTTTATTCTCCATTGCTTTTTCTATTACTCTGATTTCCTTCTGACTTTTTTTTTTCATATGGAGTACGACTTTCGTATAAAATGATATTTATCCATTCGCACGTGGAAATACCAAAACAAGAGGTAGTTGAGAAGGATTTCGGAAGGAAAGAAAAAATTAGGAACAATTTCAATATTTAACTTAGTATTGTTTGTTGAATTTTCCATGATTTTTCGTCATATCTCCTCCAGGCAACACCGACTCGTAATTTTCCATTGCGAATGCAATTTTATCAGTGTTTTTTTCCAGAAATGAACGTGGAATTACATTCCAGTTTCGAATAATTCGACGAAGTCCATATTTCCAAAACCGTCATGATAGTCACTTTTGTACTGATGAAAACCACATCCACTTTTTTCGTTGAAATCTACTTCGAAATATGCAGAAATTAACTAACTGGAAGTCTACTTTTCCATGAGCTTTGATGGGGAATGTTATTATTTCAGTGTATATTATTCAAGTGTAGTTCTAAAAAACAAATCATGAAATTATAAAACAACAACAGAAATTAATTGGCGCTCCGAGGGGCTTCATTGATTTCAGTGGCGCATTTGCTTTTTCAGCTGCAGGAAAACCCAAAAAAACTTGCAGCACCACATCATATGAAGATCTTGATCTGCCAATATCCTCTCACTCATAATACAAAATGTAGGGTGTCTCCAGAGGCTCCACTAAATTCACTGCATCGCCAAAACGCTTAGTGTTTATGAACTTCAGTGCTGTGGGTGTGATGTAATAAATTTAAATTTCACATGCAAATACCGTCGGATGAATCAAGAGAACAGATTTATTTAGGAAGAAATGACCTTTTACACTGACATGAATCAGTTGGTATCCAACAAGAAAATGAGGAGAATTTTCATTTCTACCGAAACATATTTTATATCCATCAATTTCTATTTGATCCTCTCCGAAGTAGTTCCTCCAGTGTTTTTTATAACCTCGAAGCAGTTCTGATATGTACTTTTTGGTATGTCCTTGGGTTCTTTCAACGCATCAGTTTGTATCTCCTCAATCATCGCAAAACGCCGTCTTTTCATGGACGACTGAGCAGGTGTATTATCTTGATGCAAAAGCCATGAATTATTTTTTCACAATACCGGAAGTTTTCTTAGTATTTTTTCTTGCAAGCAGCACATAACTTCAAGATAATACTCCTCACTGACCGTAGGACCATGTGGCAAAAACTCCTGATGCATTACGCCACGATATTCAAAAACAGCGACCAAAATCTTGACGGTTGATCGAACTTGGCGTGCTTTTTTTGGTTTGGGTCTCCCGGGCTCTTTCATAGGGACGATCGGACTTTGGTTTTGATGTCATAACAATATACACATGATTCGTCATCAGTTATGACTGTCTCAAGTAAATCTGTATCGCTGTTGACGTAAGTGCTGTGGGTGTGATGTAATAAATTTAAATTTCACATGCAAATACCGTCGGATGAATCAAGAGAACAGATTTATTTAGAAAGAAATGACCTTTTCCACTCGAAGCAGTTCTGATATGCACTTTTTGGTATGTCCTTGGGTTCTTTCAACGCATCAGTTTGTATCTCCTCAATCGTCGCAAAACGCCGTCTTTTCATGGACAACTGAGCAGGTGTATTATCTTGATGCAAAAGCCATGAATTATTTTTTCACAATACCGGAAGTTTTCTTGGTATTTTTTCTTGCAAGCAGCGCATAACTTCAAGATAATACTCCTCATTGACCGTAGGACCATGTGGCAAAAACTCCTGATGCATTACGCCACGATATTCAAAAACAGCGACCAAAATCTTGACGGTTGGTCGAACTTGGCGTGCTATTTTTGGTTTGGGTCTCCCGGGCTCTTTCATAGGGACGATCGGACTTTGGTTTAGATGTCATAACAATATACACATGATTCGTCATCAGTTATGACTGTCTCAAGTGAATCTGTATCGCTGTTGACGTTATTCAACAATTCCCGAGCTCATGCACAAATTTTCCAAAAAACATGCATGACATGGGCCAAACGTAATGCCGACATCCTCAACAATTTCTTTAATAGTGATTCGACGGTTCCGCGTGAAACTTTTCTTCACTTCTTCATCATTTTGATTCGTTGTTGATGTGCTGGAGGAGAACAAGGAAATTGCGGTTGCTGTATTTCTCGATATTGAAGGAGCATTTGACAATGCATTACCTGGCAATATATCCAAATGTTTTGTCCTGTCTTGTACTCGAACACTAGTTAGGACACTATACGAATGATAAATGAATGGAATGAAGAACTGTGAAGGTATACGGTATCTATCCATAAAAAAATAGACACTGTCTATAAAAAATCCTGTCCGATGAGGATGGTTCAAACAGATGGCACAACCAACACATGGTGGTGCCCTGAACCTCAGAAAGATAGCGAGAAGGACCTTCAACAACGCAAAACGTACAAGACTCGAAGAGGACTGGGGTGTATATCAAGCCAACCTCAGAGAGTTCAAAAAAGTCTGCAGACAAAAACAAGCCTTGGGAGCCTATTGTGCGGCAGTTGAAGACTTCTCACAAACTTCTATGCTACAGAAGGCACTCTCGAATGAACACCATAAGAGTATCGGCATCCTGAAGAGGGAAAATGATGACAAAGCCGCCAACCACCAGGAGAGTGCTGACATTCTTATGGAAACTCACGTCACAGGTTATGTCTTTCCTGAAACGACGAACTGGACGGATGTACCAACAACACCTTCACAATATGACTGGCAATCTGCTAGTACAGTAATTGATGAGGACAAGATAGGATGAGATATATCGGGCTTTTCCTCTTTCAAGTCACCAGGACCTGACGGTATGAGACCAGCCCTACTTCAATGGGGACTGAACATTTTTATGCCGCACCTGGTTGGAATATTCAATGCCTCTCAAGCTCTGAGGTATATTCCCAGTAAGCGTAGGGGAATACGAGAAGTATTTATACTCAAACCAGGTAGCATAGACTACACCCTACCAAAAGCATTTCGACCAATTAGTCTCACATCGTTTTTCTTAAAAACTATAGAGAGGCTATGTGAGCGGTACATGAGAGATGAAGTATTAATTCACAACCCACTTCATCCTAATCAGCATGCATATACTCCGGAAAGGTCTACTGATTCGGCCCTTCACCATCTGGTTGGCAGAATCGAGAGATCATTGGACAAAAAAGAATCCACCCTGGGTATATTCATAGATATCGAGGAAGCGTTTGATAAAACAACCTTTCTAACAATTACCCAGCAACTACACTCCAGGAATGTACCCCTGGTAGTAGAAGAATGGATACTCAAGATGCTCTCTAGTAGAGCAATAAGTATTGATGTAGAATACATCACAGTGAAAGGACTGGTCATGAGGGGATGTCCACCGGGAGGGGTCTTATCATCCCTTCTCTGGAACATAGTTCTGGATACCCTGATTGATCACCTCAACAAAAATGGATTCTACACAATTGCGAACGCAGATGACATAGTTATCTTGCAGACCGACAAATTTGTGAACACACTGTGTGATAGAGCGCAGTGCAGAATGGGCTCAAATTAATAGAAACATGGTGTAAGGAACACTCACTGTCCTCATGGTCCTTTCCACCTGGAAAAGAAGTTTATCGGACTCAAAACCTCCCGAAATCTTCAAAAGCAAACTAAAATTCTCTGAAGAGGTGAAATACCTTGATACTACCCTCGACAGGAAGCTAACATGGAACTCTCACCTACAGAGTAGAGCAAAAAAGCATATATGGCTTATGAGCAATGTCGGAGGACACTGGGGCGCGCATGGGGTCTTTCACACCGTGTGGTCACCTGGATCTACACTGCATAATAAGACCTATGTTAACGTACGGCACCATCACATGGGGACCGAAAGTTCTACAAGGAACGGCCATCCAAAAATTGAATCAAATACAGCAACGGGCTTGTTTAAACATCATAGGAGCCATGAGGACAACACCATTCGCGACAATGGAATTAATTGCGGGTCTGGCCCCTCTGGATCTGTACGTTAAGAAGGTTGCGTTAATGACCATGATACGATTGCGCAAGGCTGGTGTAAAACTCAAAGTAGGAATGGGTCAATTGAGGCTGGGCCTATAGCGGGAAGCGCTTACTTCGCAACCTCTGCTGCAGGTAACTAGTGATGCAATTGAACCCAGGTTTGTGTTTGATAAACCCTACAAAAAAAAAGTAAAACAGAACATAAAGTCAGATGCTACAAATGCAATATGTATATATACAGACGACTCAAAAACCAAAGAAGGCTCAGGATTTGTAGTGCACTCCAGATCACTGAGCCTAAGGATTATGTGGGGAATGTGGAGAATGTATAACCTCAAGGCTAGTACTAGAGTGTCACCAAGATTTAGCCAAAGCCTCGGTTGATAATAACATTATCCTGAGGTAGGTTAAAGGGCACGACAGAAGTAGAGGTAATCGCATTGCCGACTCTTTAGCCAAGGAAGCAGCTGGACTAAGAAGTTCAGGACTCAGTGGCACCTACGGCCTGATGACTTCAACAATTGCGAAATAGCCAAATGTTACACCCATGCTCAATCCTCAGAGAAATGGGATGAAACCAAAGGATGCAATCTTGCCAGGATTACCTTGGGCGACCCTGGGAAGCTGGCGCCCAAATATCTATCCAAATATTTGGTTGAAATTTGCTATAGTTATTTGAAGTACTAAGGCGCTTATTTAGCCCGAACTAGATTGAAATTATCAGGTCCAGTGGAGTCTAAGTGGGTCCCATAGCCTCAAATATTGAAAAACACTGGAGTATCTCTTATAACATTGCAATTGTCAATTATTTGATTCCTCAGGATATTCACATCGAGTGATCTGAGCCTTCAGATGAAGCCATAAATAGAAATCTAGAGGATCCATATCAATACTGCGAGCTGGCCAATTTTGAGGTCCTGCATGTTCAATCCAGCGATTAGGGTAGGTGCTGACGGAAAAGAGCACTACAATGAGCTGGAGCCCGGTCGTGCCTTAATCACATGTTGTCTCGCACAAGTGCCGGCACTCCTTCTAACAAAATTTGAAAATGATCTCGCAAAAACTGTAGGATTCACCTGTTAATCTTGCTAGTGGAAAAAATGGGCCAATTAGGTAGTCATCAATCATTCCTTCCCAAAAGTTCCTCAAAAATTGTTGCTGAAAACGATTTCTTCTAATAACGTCGGGATTTTTGTTGGCCCAAAAATGGTCATTGTGAAAGTCCATGATAACATGAAAAATTTGCATCATCGGTAAATGAAATAAAATATCAGCTGGAAAATTATCATTGTGTGCCATCGTATGAATCAACCACCTGCAAATCATTTATTGTGAGTGAAAATCTCGAGACAGAAGATTTTGGACCCGCTGTATATGATATGGATATAGGATTTTTTTCAAACTGTCCATTTCGTTTTTTGGCCTTCCAGCTGCAGCGCCATCTTCCTGGTACTATTTAAAAAATGGTCATTGTGAAAGTCCATGATAACATGAAAAATTTGCATCATCGGTAAATGAAATAAAATATCAGCTGGAAAATTATCATTGTGTGCCATCGTATGAATCAACCACCTGCAAATCATTTATTGTGAGTGAAAATCCCGAGGCAGAAGATTTTGGACCCGCTGTATATGATATGGATATAGGATTTTTTTTTCAAACTGTCCATTTCGTTTTTTGGCCTTCCAGCTGCAGCGCAATCTTCCTGGTATTATTTGAAAGATCTTCCTCTATCGCGTCAAGTATAGCTTCTTCTTGTTCAGGCGTTCTTACAGTTTCTGGTCGTCCACCACCTGCATTTCCATTAAAACTCCCAAATTCACATAGTCTTTCATGTAGCATTCTAAATGTTTTAGCACATGGAATTTTCCTGTTGAGATACCTGTCCTGGTGAATTATCCGTGCTTCTTTCGCATTTCCATTTGCTAACTATGTAACATATATTTCAATCATGATCAGATCCACACTTGTTTCTTGTTCCTATTTACCTGTGTCTGTCATAATTATATCTAATGTAACATTTACGATACAGAAAAACTCAAAGTCGTCTCAACAATTCAATATCACCCTCAGATTGCAGAAAAGTAGAACAATGGAGTATAAAATTACATACTTACATAGAAAATGAAGTTTTTATAATAAAATATCACTTGTTACCAATGTTACACAGTGACATCTGTTGAATAAAATATTTTTTTTATTATAAAAATCGTTATATTGAGACAACGATAAAAATAAAAACAACAATAAAAATGAATTGGCTCTCCGGGGCGATTTCATTGATTCCAGTAGCGCATTTGCTTTTTCAGCTGCAGGAAAACCCGGAAAAACCTTCAGCACCACATTATCTGAAGATCTTGATCTGCCAATGTCCTCTCTCTCATGAAACAAAATGTAGGGTGTCTCCAGAGGCTCCAATAGATTCAATACATCGCCAGAACACTTCGTGACACGACCATTGTCAAACTTCAACCAGTCCGTTTCGTCTTTGACCAAGGCGGAATAATGACCAATTCAACGCCAGAACCACAATGAACAATGACTGCATGAATTATTATAATAGTTGTCTGCTAGATTGAAATGTTCATCTATGTCGAACCTTCGAAAGAGTTTCTTGCTTCCGTCAGAGGTTGAGTATTGTTTGAAGATCATCAGTGTTATTATTATATTGACTGGTGCCTCAGCAATACTTGTTTCCTTATAAAAGTCAGTTAATTTGGCGCATGTTTGGCAATACAGTCGATCATCACCTATTTTCCCATTTTCAGATGATTTTAACAGTAACCTTTGCACGGACTGGTTATTAGCCATATTAGGAAACGCTAGATGAAGTTCCAGAAATTCACATAAGTTTTCGCTACCTCTTGAACATTTACTACAAAGTAAACAAGTGAAGATTTTTCCAGCAAAAAGATTCACAAACAGAAGACGCGATGGACTGTACGGAATAATTCAATCCAGTTTCAATTCAGGTTCAAGAAGAACCCCAAGAATTCGGAACAATCCTCTTGTTGCCCTAACGATTATCTAATGGACTTCAAAGACTCCAGGAAATCGGTTGAAGGGAAAGATAATACATTCTTACGAAACTGCAGCTGCATGAACAGGTGTTTGAGTTTGATGAATAAGTAGGAAACATTCCCGTTCTAGTTCATCATCAAAACCTCGTTCTTGAAATTCGTTGTCATGAACAACACTTGTAATATGATATTCATGTAGCAAGTGTTTACCAAATCATCCAATCCAATATTAAGTAATATGAAGGAAGTTTATAATATCCCAACTATAAATGACTTAACTATGGGGCCCTTTTTATCCACTTGAGTTGATTGAAATCAACTCTGCTAATAATAATACCAAGTTCAATTTACAGTTTCTCGATTCCCCTAATTTCAACTAAATTTCCTCTACCTTGATCTTCCGTAAACCCCCATTTCATTCATTTCATTGGTATGGTTACACAGTTGTTTGTTGGTCTGCTCCAGTTGTTCGTCACATTTTTCTTCATTCCATGTATGGACGACAGATGTTTCGCATGATGGAGCTGATTAGGACAATTATTCTTCCTATCGTACAGATTTCTCAGTTGAACTCATCGGATTATTTTCACTAATTATTGTAACAAGCTGGTATGTATAGATAGTATAGGATCTATTTGCGCAAAACACGGGTTGATATGTAAGTGGTGGTCCTTCTTCTGTTGTGTTCTGTGTTCTGTGTCATTGTTCCATGTCATCTCGACTTTATTTGTTCATATATTTTTGACAGTTGAATCTCCTTTCTCATCCAATCCAGTTAAGATATCTTTCATGGAGGAGTGGAATTTTTTTTATTTTCATGTTGATTAGTGGGTATAAAGGCTGTAAGCCTTCCATAACCAGGAAGATATTACCTCTCTTCATATCACCAAATATAAAAATTTCAATTATAATCAACTTATGTCACTGTGGCCAATTATTCATTGGTAACATATGATAATTTTCTTTTCTCCATTATAAAAATTTTCTTCTCCATGTGGGTGATTTTATACTTCATTGTATCAACTGTTGTTATGTTTTTCTTGTTTTATCGTGGAATTTTCAACAAATTAGATGAATCGCAAATCTACTACACTCTACTTCGAGATATAATGAACTTCTACCACAGGCTAATGTAACATGTTGCTAATGACTCTTGCGGTCGATGCAACTTTTTCTTCAAAAAAAATACTGATCGCTTTCAAGTATGTCTTTATGTCCTTGATAACATTGAGAAAAATGTTCACACGGTTCAGACAATTCGAATAGTCCGACTATGGCCAGTACATAATGTCATAAAAAGTTTTTTTCAGCTTTCTCTCAAAGATCGAACACCGACCCTAGAGGTCGTTTCATTACAGTTATTATCAGGATCTTTCTCTTACAGCGCTTCATTAGCCACGAGGTGCTTTCCAGACGCAAAGCGCATTCTAATTGAACTTGATCCCCTGATGAGTCCGGATAACAAACTTTGCCAAAAAGTTGCGAGTTCGAAAGACATTTCGGCAAACTTTTCTGAAACTGCCAATGGAACTATCAATCCTCTTATGAGCTTACTGTCAGTCGCCAGCCTATTAGGAAAGTTATCGTTTCATATTATCGATTTTGACCCGTGAGAGACGTGTTGCGATCATTCGTATTTTTCTCACTACTGTTTTGAGAGAATTGTGCATCGAACTCAGCAGAGCAGACAAGAAAACATAAATTATTGAATAGAAAATTTCACGTCTAAGATTATGTTTTGCGGGGTGCTGATATCAGTTATCAATTCTAGAGAGGTGGCTTTCGCTGTCTTTTTTAGTTAGTAAGGGAGTGAATGACAGATTTGGAATCCGATAAAATAACTTTAGTTTCGCCATTATGTTTAACCCATGAAATATGTTGAAGTATAACATAAGCCTCTGCTGGATAAATCGAAGTTTCATTGGGAAGGTAGAATTGAGAAATAATATTTTTGTATTGTATATAGAATTCACTTCCAGTGCCATGATCACTTTTAGACCCATCACAGTATGCTGTATTGAAAGATTCAATTGTTCCCAGTACCGAATCTGTTAGAGCTTGATTGAGTTGAGAATTCACTGAGAAGTTTTCCTGACCATCCACTGTCTGTCTGTCTGTCTGTCTGTTTTTCCGTAAATCAGCTGCCGCCCCCATACGAACGACAACTCTCAGAAGTTGAGAAACTTGTGCGAGCTAAGGACTAACGAGGTCTTACCTTTAAACGTGTGATTCCTAACTAAGAGGTAATATCATGTATCCTCTCTGATATTGCGGCGAAAGCTTCAGTCAAAGGAAGATTATTCTTGATACTTGATGAAAATACATACTGAAACTAATCAATTCAGTTAATCGTATGATTTTCACTATAGAGGGTATTACAAAAACCGCGACACGTGTTTCGCTATACGATAGCTTTCTCAAGCATAAAATAAAACTTACTTCTACCTGAAAAAGACAGGTATGAATTCAATAATGGTGAATTACTGAATTCAGTTTGATCGTTCATAAGATATTGGGAGTTTTTGAATTTGTTTATTTCCATACTCTCCAACAGGTAAAGTTTCAAACCTTCCTTTCGGAAATAGAAGGGCTTGTATTCATGGTTGAACTCATGTCCCTCTGTGATTGAATGAGTGGCATAAGTGGGATTTATTTTATCATTCTGGAAACTATATTTGTTTTCTTTTATACGGGCTTTGAACGTTCTTCCGGTTTGACCTATATAAAACATCGGACATGACTCACATGATAATTCATACACTCCTTTTTTTTTGAAACTGAACTTTCATCTTTGTAATTGTAATTGTCATGAACCTATCGCACGTTGACAAAACTGTTATTCGACTTCAAAGGCAGTATAATCGGATGACCCCTGGTTGAGACCTTCAGACCCATATAACGGTTTGGTGGAGTTTCTTGATGGGGTGAAGAATATTTCGCTGTATAGTCTGTGGTATGGTGATTATCTTCTGAGGTGATAACGGGGTTGGACCAAATGTGGTTCATCTACTAAGTTGCAACCTTAGCATATTGGAATCTTTATAAATATTGAGGCAGGTCAAAATCAACAAAAATTATTGAGAAATTCATTCAGTATGTAAGTTTTTTGATGATTCATTGTATCTTTCTTACCTATTTCATTAACTACCCTTAGCGTAATTTTTTCGTTTTCATTATAATAAATATTTCATTCAGTTTTAAATGAGTTCTTTCATTATTTGGATGTAAGAGGGTTGGTTGCAACAGCGATAAATCCTCTCGTGATGAGCAAAGCGAGTACCGAGTTGCGACCATACACAAAAACTCTTACATGTATTCGTCAAACTACAATCTGAAATGTTATTAATACCCTTTTTCTGATATGTGCACTCTCGAACTGTTTGGACTGATTTGAACAGGTTGAAATCATCAGTAGAAAGAAGACAATCTATATTTCAGAACTGACGGTAAATCATTGATGAAAATTATGAACAGAAGTAGACCTAGATTCGATTCTTGTGGTACACCTGATCTAGCTGGAAGTGTATCTGAAATTTTTCAGTTATGTTCGACAATAAAAAACCAATTTCGAAGATAATTCTCCTTTATTTCCAATTTTTGTTTATTTCATATCTACTCAACTTTTATGAAATTTGTTTTCAGTTTCACTTCAGTCTTACACTCGCTTTTTTTAATTAAAAATATTTGCGGCCACATTTTGAATGGCACCCTGTCGTTAATATATTCTTCTTCTCACCAATGTATGTAACAATTTTAGTTTGGTTAACTACGCTATGGACGGAATCCTAGACTATACATTCTGAGGTTGAGGTGACCCTTGAATTTCCTTGAAGAAATTACTTCTCTCGATGTTAGTTTTATCAGAGCCTGTTACACCATAACATGTTGTGTTGATGGAGGTTTTAGTGTTTTCTTGGCCAATGATGCAAAGCAGTTTGGTCCTGTTGGATTGAAGTATTTCAACGAGATCCTCAGTATTGAAATCAGGTTTGGAAATATTTCTGGAATATGCCAAATAAATCTACAATTTTCTACCCACCAACATCTTGGCTGGAGATGGGTGTACTGATGTATTCCATGACAACTAGAAATATCTTCTTCTCTCTTCATCAAATTGAGTGATACAGAACCTCGAAGAAATATTATATCGGTTCAAAATTACTCTTCAATATAAAAAAAATCAATTTTTTTGTTTTCATGTCCAAATTTCAGCTTGAGAAAACCTAATATAATTGGTTCACTTTTATTATCAGCAATGATTTTCCATTAGATCTGAACTCGGGTTCATTTTATTCTTTTTGAGTATGTGCCAAGATAAGATATTGGCCTTACTTCCTGCATCAAGTTTGAATTCGACTCAAAAATGAGTCATTTGTTGGTGGTATTTGTGTCCACTTCCTCAAATTATAATTGGTACCTATAATAGTTATTGCACTGGTTCCTTCTATGAAGCCAGAGTTTAAAATTTCTCCATCTTCATCTCCCGATTCTTTTTTCCATTCATATTCTTTTTCATCACCGGCTTTTGATTTGCAACTCGATGAAAAATGGTTTCCAAGCTTACGATTGGTACAGATCTCACCACAAGCAGGACATCCACCACATTTATGGAAATTTCCACAGGGCTGACATTTTTCTAACAAGGATTCATTTTCTTTCATTTCGTGTTTATTTTCTTCTTCATTTCTTTTCCATTCTGTCTTCTGCCAAACTATTTGAAGTTTCAGCTGATATAACTTTAACTTGTTTCCGTGACTCTTCATCTCTTCTACACAAGTCTATATACTCCGTTTATTTCAGTTTCAAGTTTATTGAAAGCAATTGAAACAAAACTTGTGTCGGACAGATCAGGAGTATATCAGTTAACATGTTGTTCTTGCCTAACCGGGAAGAACATTTACCCAAAGGATAAAAAAACACGGAAGTAGTTTTTCGAATATGAAGACCGATTCCACATTTGCAAATTATTTTATGGCAGAGAGGCATGAGTTCAATTATGACATATCATTTTCACATATAGTCAGTGTCCATACTTGAAGAATGGCTATAAATCAAATCATCTGGAGGAACTATTAATAGACTGACACCCATCAGAAACCAATACTCCCCAGGCTAATACCACGAAGGGTGTTGGATTATATCCGACAGGTGTCAGCATAACCGAAATTTGCCCAATTCTTCGTAAAGGGAAAGAAAACTTTTCATATAAGTCAGTGAGCATACTGGAAGACTGGCTATGAATCACATCATCTGGATAATTTGATCTAGATGATTTGATTTAAAGCCAGTCTTCAAGTGTACCCACTGACTATATGTGTAAAGTTTACTTTTCTTATACGAGCCATTTTCGGATATACGGTTGGTTACCCCGTTCGCAGACGGATGGGATGATGACAAACCTGTTGTTCGTTGTCCGCTCCAGCTTAGTTCGAGGAATAATAATCTAAAGGAACTCGATTTCCAATTAGCGAAAATCATCGACTGTATATTGATGATAGACAGTACTCTGTACTGACGAGTGGCCAAATAGCCCGAAACCGGTCCGCAAGTGTGCAAACCGAAATTCAGTGAATAATCCTGTACAGTATACCTGTCGAATATATCCAACGCTCTTCGTGGTATTAGCCAGGAGAGTAGTTGTTTTCTGGTAGGTGTCAGTCCATTGTCCTACAATGTAGGGAGTTGAGACTCTCCTGAACGATTTGGGTATTCGAAAAATTTACGGAACTATAATTGTATAAATTTATAATTTATGACATTAAAAATAAAATAAATACAACAATAAAAATTAATTGGCGCTCCGGGGCGACTTCATTGATTCCAGTGGCGCATTTGCTTTTTCAGCTGCAGGAAAACCCGGAAAAACCTGCAGCACCACATCATCTGAAGATCTTGATCCAACAATGTCCTCTCTCTCATAAAACAAAATGTAGGGTGTCTCCAGAGGCTCCAATAAATTCAATGCATCGCCAGAACACTTCGTGACACGACTATCGTCAAACTTAAACCAGTCCGTTTCTTCTTTGACCAAGGCGTAATAATGACCACATTCAACGCCAGAACCACAGTGAACAATGACTGCATGAATATTATAACAGTGGTCTGCTAGGTTGAAATGTTCATCTATTTCGAACCTTCCAAAGAGTTTCTTGCTTCCGTTAGAGGTTGAGTCTTGTTTGAAAATCATCAGTGTTATTATTAGATTGCCTGGTGCCTCAGCTATACTTGTTTCCTTATAACAGTCAGTTAGTTTGGCGCATGTTTGACAATACAGTTGATCATCACCTGTTAAAAATTCAATTTTCAGATGATTTAACAACATTTCTAATGAATCTGTTCTCTCTTGTAAAAATTGGTAATCACTTTATCACATGTACATTCATTGAGTTGTGGATTTTTTGTAATGTTTGAATTTTAGAATGAAATTGTTAAGTTCATAAACTTGATTGAAGTTATTGGTCATTAAGTAGATAGTTTCTTTTATGACGTCTGAATTTTCAATGGAGGAGGAGTAAATAGGTAGAATTCAGTCAGTATTAACACACCTGAGGAAGCTAATGTAGAATGAAAGATGTGTTGGGGTTTTATAAGGTATTCACTGAATAACTTAATTGATTTTGAATGAGCTGTCTCGGAAAAAGAATAGAAAATTATTCATAGACTCTAAAAATATGAAATATTCTCGAATGAGGTTTGACTTGTAGTTAATAATATAATTGAAATGTCATTTGTGTTAGTAAATTCTGCAGTCTGATGAATGTTTGGTTTATCCCATATAGAACATACAGCATTCGTATACTGACGGCTCGATTATTTACTGAAATTTTGAACATTATTTCTGGAGAATATCCTAGTGAGTATCTATGAGTAATATGAGCCCAAATTCAAAATTCATAATTTGAAGTGAACGAATTTGTATTTAGGATCGCTATTTGTCAAAATTAAACATTATTCCAGGCGTATACACAATACGTTCAAGCACGAAAAAATCCGTTTATTGGTTTCTTACAGCTTCTCTGTGCTACAAACCAACTAGTATTGAGTTAGGTTAGGTGAATTCTATATATTCAGTCGAATAAATATATGAATTGCCAAAAGTCTGAAACTTTTCTTGTGGTAAGTATTTGGTTGCCAAAACCTACTTCTAATAACGAGGTTTCTCTATGCAGTCGTATATGCTTATTAAGAATTGTATCAAACTAAAAGGGGTATTTGTTCAAATTGAAAGGGATATATTCTTAGGGGGGATTGATTCATGAGAAAGGCAGGTTTCGGATTTTTACTCTTCCATTTTTTATACAAAAAATGTGGGAGTCTTCCAAAGAGAGAAAGAAAGTAATCAATTTCAAAAGAAGCATGTGTAGATTATGCAAAGAAGTAATTTTCAGACACANGTTCTCTAAGGAAACGTGTTGGGACCTTCATTTTCTGTTATATATAGAAACGATATTTTCATGTCCCATACTGTACAAATTTTTTTGATAAATTCCTACATTTTTTTGTATAAAGATAAAAAAGTAGAAAGCCATAACCATTCTATTGTATTTCATTTTAAATTTACACACTTTCAAAATGTTGATGTGTTGAGATTGTGATGAGCTTTCAAAATATTGATCGAAAGCAATATGCAAAGTGAACATTTCAAAAGTGTGATTGATTAGAGAAAATATTTCAAACCTTTCAATGAATTGATAGATGTAGCCTCCACTACGTGGTAGAAAATCATAATGAAGAGATGAGATTTGAAACTCTATGTTTTTTACCACTTTAATTTCTGACTAACGTTAATGCAGTTTTATCCTACTAAGACATTTTCAAACTCAAACTAACACACATACATTAAAATAACAATCATTCTCAACATTAGCTCTTATATACCACCACTGTACTATTGACAATGTGGATATGCTAATTTCAAAACCGGTGAGTAAACTAAATCGATTTGATTATTCAACAGGTTGCACCCATAATGTTTATGCTTGTGAATTTCCAAAAATTCCAAATAGTGCCAAATTTTTGTATCGTTCAAATTTGGGAACTTGTGGTTATATGCCAAGGAATGATAAGAAAACGTTGAATCATTTTTTCCTAGTCTGAAAGACCTTTTACGTTCAGCATACCGTTTTTGGAAATTTCGACTACATTATCCCACATAAACACTATCATACTCAGGACTCTTGAGCTTTTAAACTCCAGATTTCTCCAACTTGTACGCTTTATTCTTGGCCTTGAGAAATAAATCAGATAACCTGGCATGTGGTCATGATACTACTTCCACATTGTTATTTCTGAAAAAACCCGCAATTATCTCTGTTTTTTTACCAAAATATGGGTAGCTTTAATATATTTTGGTAAAAGAACAGAGATAATTTCGGGTTTTTTCAGAAAAGACAATGCGTAAGTGGTATTCAGACCATAATCCTGGTTATCTGATTTCCGTTTCAATGCCAAAGATAAGGTCGACAAGTTGGAAAACTCTGGAGTTTATAAGCTCAAGTGTCCGGAGTATATTAGTTGTTATGTCCTAAAAACGGTATGCTGAACATAAAAGGTCCTTCAGATTAGGAAAAAATGATTCGACATTTCCAAACCATTCCTTGAGATGTAACCACAAGTTTCTGACAAACCTTTCAATGAATTGATAGATGTAGCCTCCACTACCTGGTAGGAAATCATAATGAAGAGATGAGATTTGAAACTCTATGTTTTTTACCACTTTAATTTCCGACTAATTTACTGCAGTTTCATCCTATTAAGACATTTTCAAACTCAAACTAACACACATACATTAAACTAATAATGATTCTTAACATTAGCCCTTATATACCACCACTGTACTATTGACATTGTGGATATGCTAATTTGAAAACCGGTGAGTGAACTAAATCGATTCGATCATTTAACAGGTTGCACCCATAATGTTTATGCTTGTGAATTTTCAAAGATTCCAAATAGTTGACTTTGAAACCTCTCCTTGCATAGTGCAAAATTTTCGTATCGTTCAGATTCGGGAACTTGTGGTTACATGCCAAGGAATGGTAAGAAAACGTTGAATCATTTTTTCCTAGTGAAAGACCTTTCACGTTCAGCATACCGTTTTTGGAAATTTCGACTACATTGTCCCACATAGACACTATTATATTCAGGACCCTTGAGCTTTTAAACTCCAGATTTCTCCAACTTGTACGCTTTATTCTTGGCTTTGAGAAATGAATCAGATAACCTGGCATGTGGTCATGATACTACTTCCACATTGTTATTTCTGAAAAAACCCGCAATTATCTCTGTTTTTTTACCAAAATATGGGTAGCTCTAACATATTTTGGTAAAAGAACAGAGATAACTTCGGGTTTCTTCAGAAAAGACAATGTGTAAGTGGTATTCAGACCATGAGCCTGGTTATCTGATTTCCGTTTCAATGCCAAAGATAAGGTCGACAAGTTGGAAAACTCTGGAGTTTATAAGCTTAAGTGTCCGGAGTATATTAGTTGTTATGTGGGACAGTGTAGTCGAAATTTCCAAAAACGGTATGCTGAACATAAAAGGTCCTTCAGATTAGGAAAAAATGATTCGACATTTCCAAACCATTCCTTGAGATGTAACCACAAGTTTCTGGATCTGAACGATACGGAAATTCTGAACTACGCAAGGAAGGGTTGCAAACTCAATTATTTGGAATCCCCGGAAACTCACAAGCATAAACATTGCAACCTGTTAAATGATATAATCGATTCAGTTTTCTCACCGGTTTTCAAATTAGCATATCCACATTGTCACTAGTAAACAAAATTCAGGTACTCCATCAAGCTAAGTACCTTTATTATTACCTACAGTGGTGGTATATAAGGGCTAATGTAATCAATCATTGTTAGTTTACTGTATGAGTTTGAAAATGTTCTTATACGACGAAACTGCTGTTACGTTAGTTATAAATAAAAGTGGTAATAAAATAATGATAAAAAATCTCTTAAAACAAGCTTTTATTTGAGTGCCCTTGAAAGATCAAACGAAAATTTAAATGACATTGACCACATTCATTTATGACTTTACGGATCTGAAATTATAATGAAAGCTTGTCGCGATGCCTAGAAGAAATCTCTACATATTCAGTCAGATGAAATTTAAATTAAGAAACATTCTGACAGATCAACTAGGTACATGCAATAAATTTCAAACTCGATAAATCCTAAGTATACAAAAAAGTTATTCAAGGATAAAGTTCCACATTTTAGGCATTCACGGCACTTACCTTCCACAATCTGAAAAATATATAACATATAAAAAACAAACGAACTTACAAACAGCTTCACAAATTCTAGAACATCCAACTAAACAATTACCGACTCAACATCCACCGACACCTTTCACAACTAACGTTATACCTTACATTCCAAGACTATCTGAAAAATAAAGACGAATTGGAAATAGGTATGATGTTAGAACTACTTTCAAAACAAAAAATACACTGAGATCTATACTCACAGATACAAAACCCAACAACACTGAAGAAAAAACAAAAAGGTGTATTTATGAAATACCTTGTTCTTGTGGTAAAAGTTACATTGGTGAAACCTCAAGACCATTGAAAGTGCGTGAGAATGAACATCGAGATTATATAAAAAATAGACAACTGACAAGATCAAAATTATCAGAACACATTTTAAAATCAGACGGTGAACATCGGGTGGAATGGAATAGGAAAAACTATTATCAGGATAAACTATATTCTATAGAAGTAGGTAGGTACCTACCTGGAATCTTTGAAAATTCACAAGCATAAACATTATGGGTGCAACCTGTTGAATGATCGAATCGATTTAGTTTACTCACCGGTTTTCAAATTAGCATATCCACATTTTCAATAGAACAGTGATGGTATACAAGGGATAATGTTAAGAATCATTATTAGTTCAATGTATGTGTGTTAGTTTGAGTTTGAAAATGTCTTAATAGGATGAAACTGCAGTAACGTTAGTCAGAAATTAAAGTGCTGAAAAACATAGAGTTTCAAATTTCATTTCTTCATTATGATTTCCTACCACGTAGTGAATTACACAATTCATGGTATGCCTCTTGTGACTGTTGCTCACATTGCATGATGGACCCTCTTACTCTGGGAACTTAAAGGGTGGTAGATAATAATATTTTTGTACAATCCAATTGAATATGGGATCTTACAACCTACCACACCATTCATTGTCTTCTTTTTAGAGTTGAAAAGTAGGTATTTGAAGGTAAAAGCTTGAATACATTTTTCTTCTAGAAATACATTTTTTTTCATTGGAGCCAACCCTGGATATGGCATCTATTTCATGACAGGACTACCAACTGCCTATCATAAAAGAATGCGTATACAAAATTTCGTGTCCCTGCTTTTTACCGCTGATGAGATCTCTCGTACGGAGCCGATCCTGGCAGCAGCATCAGGTCACGTTCATGATTAATGAGCATTGTCTTCGGTTTTGGATCAGCATGCGAAATTTCAGGTCAATCAGAAACCAGAAAGTGGATCGAATTAAAGTCGCAAGATTTTTTAACATACATACAAGTCAAGTTAAATAGAAGCTTTTAAAAAACAATGGAAGTTTCAATTTTCTTTTCTTCATTATTTGAATCCTATTCGAATCTACTGATTATCGAGCAAACATTCAACAAGAAATGAAAAAATAGTCCTTGGCAATAATCCGGTTTGTCTCTCACTAACACCACACCGATGATGCAGCAATTACAAAAATTACAATAATCTATATACCTTCGTTATTCAACACTGAGGTGGCCTTGCTCTTCCCAACTATGTAGCACGACGCTGAAAATAACATTGTTTGGCAGTGCATAATGACATGACATTTATTTGCCGTCAATAACAATTGCATGTCGAAACCTTCTAAGGGTAAAGCAAACGTCGTTGGTACGTGGACATGCAAAACTTGATTTGGTACGTTCGCGTTGAATCGTGAAAGAATGCTTCAGAGTTTGTCAGCTAGTTGTATGATCAGATGAATGCATTGATATATCGATGTCGAAGAATATATTAGACAAATCGTAACTTCTACAACTTTGGATGTATCAAAATGAATTTATTGTACGTAAATGGGATGTGTTGAGAAGACTTTTCCAATTTTTAATTTTTTTTCGTGATTACTGTTTCACCGGAACTGATCCTGGTTTTCGGTTTCAGAAATAAACACCCTATAGTTTTCAATATTTTTGGATTTCTGAGGCAATCTCAGATAAGAGTATGATATTTTTGGAGGTTTTTTTGCCTACTTCATTCTATTTTCGGAAAGTGCCGTTCAAATTAATAATGGAAATATGAATCTAAGAACTCTATCTATCTATCTATCATGCTGGTCAAATAAACTTTGCGACTGTGATTTTCTGACATCGCATACAGTGTGACCCTTTGAAATGGAAGTATCCTTACAAAAAAGCTGATTGGATTTTTTTTTCATTATAAAGACTGTCGAAAAATCTACCAAATTTCATGTATGATTCTCCATTATTATTATGTCAATGGAACGTCAAAATGCGTCATTGGGAAAGATATTGGAGGAATAACGTTTCTAAAAATATTCAGCTCATTTGTTCCACGAATTTAATTTTTGTAGTTCCATCAAAATTTTCACTACGTCACGGCTGGGCGGGTTGGTTGTTTCTGTTCATCTTTCACTGCCTGAACCACTGTGCATACTATTTTTGGCGAGTACATTGACTTGGGACGTGGGGGTTGAGCAAACCGGCTATGGGATGCCTGTTTCCGCGTAGCACCGCTGGATACGGGAATGACAGAATCACTTATGGTTCTGTTATTCTCTAACTGAATGACATCCAAACAATGGCTTAATCCTAAGGTGTGTGTATCCGTGCCGAAAGGATGAATGATACTGAGCCTATCAGCTGTCTCTACGGAACCTTCGAGATACCGGGCGGCCTCTCGTATCATCGCCTCGTCACGGTAATGCGGGGCTCTGACGTGATTGACCTTCTTTCCCAAGCTACTCGTGAGACTTTCATGGACAGAGTAAACTGAAAAGTTCTTTCTTGCGCTGAGGTCGATGTCGAGCTTACGACTCCAACTGACCTCCCTGTAAATTCAGATCGGGAGTCAGAGCTTCTCAACTCTCCAACTCCTGATTCAATAACTGAACCTAAAAAGTAGGTTTGGTGGTGCAGCCAGGAAACGACTTAGTCGTCTCTTCAAGAGCGGGTACGTTATGAAACCGCCTTGCATCAAATTCTTAAGCGGTACGTACCCAAAATATGTCTCAGGTAGAGGAACAAACCCCCATGAGCAGATTAGCAAACGTTTGCACTCAAGTAATGATTTATCAAAATCAGAGGCGGAAAACCCTGCACGGGGAAATCTAAGGCATCGTCAGGTGTAGCTGGCGTGCAGAAACCTTCATATGGGAAGGTTGTCGTGGGTATCAAAGTGGGAATCTTGCACCTTGACTATGCGACTACCTCATTAACGATGAAACAGCAGAGCATATACTTTTTGCCTATCCCGCTGGGGACCGAATCAGGATTTTCGAGTTCGGCAGATCCGTACTCTCACCATCTGACCTGAAAGACAACTTACCATACAAACTAATCGACTTCCTCAAAAGGCTAGGTTTATCTGGACGAGTGTGATTAGGTGTGAGCCACAATAAACACTTGCGGGTTGCGGTGGAGGGTCGAATAGACCCACTCATTTTGGATCCAACCTAACTTCACGGCTGATTACTGCTCAGATTTTCATCTAAATATGTGTCATTGAAATCATTATGATTATAATAATAATAATTTTCATTCACCAATAATCAATAAAACGATCAGTATAAATAAGCATTGCTCGTCTCAGAAGCTCAAGTTCCATTGAAACTATCGCTTGTACGTGACATTCTGTTCACGTAGAGTAGTGGATGTTTAACAATAAGAATATATGAAAATCATTGAGAATAATACAATGAAGAATTGAAAGTTGGTGATGAAATCATAACGTATATACCTTGAAAGTTGGTGATAAAATGTAAAGCATTTATACATTCCATCAAATATTAAAAATTCAAATATAAAATGTCTCTAAAAAGCGATATCTGGTAAGTGTAAGTTGAAATTTGTGAATGTGATTGAAAATTTATAAAAAAGTGACCATATGATTCAAAACGAATTGGCAAAACTGATATGAAATATTGAAGATAGTTCAAAAAATATATATGAATGTTGAAATATGTTTCTCATGTTCTATTCAATCACAGCTTACTTATCGTACAGTTTCACATGTTCCAGGCAGCTTGAATCTCCTAGAAATTTCAAGTCACCGTTCCAATTTTGAGATCCTTATGATGAATGAAATATATTTTACTTAAAGAAGAGCAACGTTCAACTTTTGTAGGGCGCAATCCTTTCACGGTTGGTGAATGACAGTTTCAACTATTCATGATCCTCTGTCAAAACAATTTTTCGGGTTTTTTGGACTTGGTCTACAGGTTTTTATGCCTGACGTTTTTTCGACTTATTATTCAAGGACAAAACACAAGCGCTACAGGAAAATCCTAAAGGCGCTTTCAGAGCGGTGCCTTGCAGGAATAGCGATTCACATTGAATTTGGAAAACGTTTTCAGCACGTTCATTCCACATAAACGCAGTTTTCCAGAAGTGGAATTGTCCGACCTGCCATTATTATATCCGGTTCATGGACTTCTACCATCTTGGAGAAAACCGATGCCTGGGTTTTTGTGGCATTGAATTGAACCTGGATACTTCCACCCCATTTCGAAATCACTTCTAGATAAACAATTTTTCGGGTTTTTTGGACTTGGTCTACAGGTTTTTATGCCTGACGTTTTTTTGACTTTTCATTCAAGGACAAAACACAAGCGCTACAGGAAAATCCTAAAGGCGGTTTCAGAGCGGTGCCTTGCAGGAATAGCGATTCACATTGAATTTGGAAAACGTTCTCAGCACGTTCATTCCACATAAACGCAGTTTTCCAGAAGCGGAATTGTCCGACCTGCCATTATTATATCCGGTTCATAGACTTCTACCATCTTGGAGAAAACCGATGCCTGGGTTTTTGTGGCATTGAATTGAACCTGGATACTTCCACCCCATTTCGAAATCACTTCTAGATCCTTATTGAGATATGCAACCTCCTGCTGCTGGTGAAGATGTGCCTCGGTAGGCGGTGTCCTGGAATCCAAATGGAATGACGAGACAAGTGTGCTGTCATCAGCAAAGCAATATATTGGATTCTTGGTTTTTTCCAATAAGTCGTTGATATATAATAAAAAGAGGGTTGGAGACAATATGGATCCCTGGGAAACACCAGCGTTAATGGTGAATGTATGTATTCCATCGACTGTCACTTACAAGCAAAGTTCTTTCAGGAAGCTGAAGAGCGATACACAAAAATGATCCGACATGCCATAGCATCGAAGTTTGGCCAGCAAACCCTCATGACACATGCGGTCAAAGGCCTTAGAAATATCAAGCGCAACAGCGCTTGACTCTCCATGTTTCTTGATTGCGTAATTCCAAATATGGGTGACATACAATAGAAGGTCGCCTGTTGATCTTTGTTTCTGAAAGCCATATTGATGATCGCTCAAGATGTTGAAGCCTTCCAAATATTTAAGGATATGGTGGTTTACGACTTTTTCCATGATTTTTGATATCACTGAGCAAAGCGACTGGTCTATAGAATACTGTAGACAATATCAAAGCCGATGAAATAATGGTCATAGTGCTCGAGTTTATTCTCCCGCTGTTCCCAACGCTCTCCAGATTCATATTATCATAGGTGGGCGTGACTCCCTGACGAAATTTGTGAACAATTGAGACCAGGTAGCCAGATTTTATTATTATTCATTGCCTGTTCCTTTCTATTGAAATAATAACTGTCTTTCTGGATTTATATTGCCTCTCAACATATTCTTGGGTAGCACCTTCGAATTTTACCAAGTATTTCTGTACTTACGAATGAGATGATGTGAGTGCATCTTTGAGAGCACGTTTGGCTGCAGCTAGTTTGTCGGTTTATCTGAGGCGACAGTTCATCTTATGTTCAGAGGAATGGGTACCTCTATCTATACTTCTTTTTGTGGTTCCAATGTTGACCGACCCGCAGCTACAAGGAATCTGGTGTAGCCCGAATGTTACTAAAGAATCTCTGGAGTTCCGAGCTGACCTGAGCTGGACTAGATATTGGTTCCACGTCGTGTTCCTCTCTAAGATTCTCTCAATCTTATTTGTGTAACATTTTCAACATGACTAGCCTAGCTAGAGTTATTCTGGCAATCTCTCCTGGGTCGCATGGCCCGCTTGAATTCTCTTCCGCTGTAACCATTCCCTTAATGGTGAATTCTCGTCCATTAGAAGAGAGAATTGAAGCGATTTTTATTTACGGTGCCACGTGTAACTTTCACGATACCGAAAGGACTTTCAATGAACACAATGGAGCACCACCACATTACTCCAGACAAGTAGGAAACTATTTAGATACTACTTTTCCCGGTCGTTGGATTGGCATCGGGGTCCTACAGAATGGCCAGCACGTACGCCAGATTTGACACCTTCGGATTTTTTCATGGGGCTATTTGTAGGGATATTGACGTTACTGTGTTCGAAAATGTTCGGCGTGAAATATCGGATGGTCTGTTCATACAGTGTCACCGATAAAGTCCGCATCAAATGGGAAACTTTTTTATTTATCGTTTTATGTGAAATTTACGATGTTTCTTTTTTTAAATGTCAATTTTGACAGGTTAAAGAAATCACGTGACCTATTTTGTAGACGCCATTTGACATCATTTCTTAAGCAAAATCTACTGCCAAAATCAAATTTCACATAAAACAATAAATAAAAAAGTTTCCCATTTGATGCGGACTTTATCGGTGACACTGTATGTGAATAAATTCAAGGCAACCATTTCGAGCACCTTCTCAACTGATCTCAAGCTTATTACCTCATATTATACAGTTAAATGTCAATGTATTCAGGCAATTATTAAAAGTTCCGCCATTTTGCAGTAGTTGAAGATATTGACATTATATTCTAGGGTTGTGAAGCATTCGTCAGAATCTTTAAAATGATATGTCACAAGACCCCCTTTCTATTTTTTATGCGATAATTTCATTATCCCAAATTTCAATTTTTTGAGTTGACCCGTTCAAATAATATAAAGGGGGGAACATTGAAGAAATGCACTGTATATCTGTCTTCATGAACAATTTCAGCGTCGAATTCCTCAGGCGAAGTTTGAACTTTGGATTTCACTTGCAGCATAAGGGATTGCAAGTTTAGTACAAACCACGATAAAGAAGTAACTTAGTTTATTCAAAATAGTTTCAAAATGTTTAATCACCGTCTTTTTCTACAAAACCCCTCAACTTTCTTGGTAAAGCTCCAGCTTACATCGTAAATTTCCAGATGTTTAGATAACTTCCGAGTTGAGTCTTGAAAATTCCACGATAGCGTACATACCTCCACTCGTCTATTACGTTTATGTTGAACCGCTGGAAATTACATTCCATCATTTCAGTTTGTATTCAATTAAGTGAAGGTGTTCTGGCACTATTTTAATGGAAAACTTGATGTGACCGGCTACTGAGTGAGAACGAGATCTGCAATTCCAGCTTTCATCAAGCAAATAACAGATGCAGCACCGGTACCCGAAAGCTACGTAACGCGACGTTTCCGTAGTTTATGAGTTCGCAGCTTTATTTTTCGAGAGCAATAAACTTTGTGTGGAAAGCAAATTGACGTTTTGAAAACAATTGACACAAGTCAAAGGACCCAGTTGTCTGATTATATTTACGGAATACTTGTTTTTCTGAAAATAATGCCGAGAGTTTGAGCTACTACTATTTCAATTCATCAAAACTGAATTTCATTGGTTAGGACTTCCATTGTCTTATATGATTATACTATGATTCAAAATTTCTAAAAGAATAAATAAAATCAGAGTGAATAGCTGAAATATTGATTATATTAAATAGAAAATACAATAAAACGAATGAAACAATCAAGATACAAAATGCAAGTGACTACAGAGTAAAAAAAGAATGAAAAAATGAAGATAAAAATAAACACAAAATTAAAAATGAATATGAAATGTTCAAAAAGAACAGACACTTGACACACTTGCTTTTACATCTGGACGTCCAATATACATATTTAGACGCACACATGTAATACATAATATAGGATAATATACAAAGTACAATAACTTGAACAAATCAGATTACCCTTTGAATGATTATTTTGATAGACAAATGTGCAGCTTGCAGACGGAAGCATCCTACATCATTTGGATGCCGGAGAGACGTATACTCACCTCGGGGTGGAACAACGCCATTCACAAGAGGTAAGAGCAGTGAAAAACTCTCTCCGCGGCAAGTATCAGCACAAACTTCGACAGATCTGGCTATCGGAACTGTCGGGAAAGAATAAAGTTGATGCAACAAATATTCTTGCCGTTCCAATCGTACTCTACTCGTTTGGAGTAGTGAAGTGGACTCGAGAAGAGCTGTATCAACTCGACGTAAAGACCCGAAAGATGATGCATCTCTATAGGAGTTCGCATCCCAAATCATCCGTTCCACTGTTGTACTTTTCCCGACAACAGGGAGGCCGTGGACTTTTGAGTTTGGTACTGGATGTCAACCAGATGTTGACATAATGGTACCGTGATTTTTGAGTTTGAAGTGTCTACATGACAGAATGGTACTGGATATAGCCTGTGAAGTCGTCAGAAGTTCGGATCTTTTCAATGTCCGTGACCATGAGAGAGCAGGAATTGGAACATTCCTCTTCAGAGCAGCTGCCCGAGCAGCTGATGAACTCGGTATAGTTTTCGACACTGAACGAGGTGACCCCATTCTGTCACCAAGTTGGAACCTGTTCAGCAAAAAGCTCATATTAAAGCCGCAGAGATAACCTCACTTCTGCGGAAACCCAAGGGTAAGCCAATGCATGGGGTCTTCATCAATAACATTGGAGACCTCGGCTTATCAAAGCACCTGACTTTTGCTTTCCTCTGGTCGAGTGGGCCGAAGTCGGAAACTGAGGGGTTCATCCTGGCTTGCCAGGATGGTGTCCGAGACCCGAATGCACTTGCTGTCAGCATGTCCAGCATATGTGGTCTCGGCCTATATCCATCGACATAACGCGGCACTTAGAGTGCTATATTACCATCTACGGCACTCTTAACGGTATTGAAGAGACACCGGTGTTGCCCTACGCTCCGTGGGATATTGAATCTGTTGTGAGGAACGAGAAGTGCCGAATTTATTGAAACTATTCGTTTCCCATACAATCTGATGAGTCTGATGTAGTCCTTCTCGATCACCAGAGCAAGACGATATTGATCATGGAGTTTTCAGCTCCTGGCCAGACGAATAACGTCCGAAAAAAGGAGGAGAAACGGATAAAATATCGAGAATTTCTCTTCGAACTCCGCAGACTCTATCCAAATCACTCTGTCAAGGTGGTTGTTCTGATTATTGGAGTCCTTGGTGGAATGATGTCCTCTCTACTCTCGAATCATGAAATCATATCCGCCTGCCGCACCAAGTCAGAAATCTTAGTCGGACAGATGCAGAAGGCTGTCATTCTAGGCTTACTGCGCTTGCTCAGGGCACATGATTCTCGGATTCAATGATCACTTACCCCACGGTGTGGAGAGTGGTCATTGGTTGATAATGCTGGCGCGCCCTCCTGAATGTATCGGAGCTTCGGGGGAAAGGGCCTGACCAGCGCATACTTCGGTATAAAAAAAAATAATAAAAGCTATTATTGAAAGGTTACTCAGTACGAGAGATACTAATCTAACCTAACAAATCGCAGTATTCAACGTCTGCGCATGATAAATCAAGGCCGAAATTGCTCTTCCATCCAACCAGTAATAGATAACTCATATTAATACACATTATTTGCAACCGAACTTAATGAAAAATAGAAAGGAAAAAAAAGAAGGAAGAAAAGCAGAAGAAAAAGAAAGAAAAACATAAAAGAGAGGCAAAAAACGAATAAATAAGAATTTGATGTGTTATACGTGAAAAATCATGTCACAAACACAATGATAAATTTGATGATTTTCACAAATTTATAGTAAAAACATATTATGTATAGGTTTCCTTTCATAATGTTACTGGTGGACATTCCAAACATCGGATGTTACCAGAGGGGATATCAGGTGTACACTAGTGAGGAAAACAGTGTTCTATATAGGTGAAATCCCACCACATTTCATTTACTATATTGTGTAGCAATCCTGTGAATGATATCTGATTCAATGCCATAACGAATTTTTGAAATGCAAACTGAATAGAAAAAAGGGGTTTTTGTATGGGTCAGTGATTTTTTTTTAAATAGTTTGGGAAGTGCTTTTTCTTTCATTTTGTGTCTGAAAGTTACTTCTTTACGTAATCTACCTATCTTTTTATAGAGTTGATTTTTTGAAGTTGATTGTTTTTTTCCTTTCTTTGGAAGATACCCACATCTGTATGCATAAAAAAGAAGAAGTGGAAAACTAAAACCTTCCATTCCCAATCATGTTTTGTTTTTTCAATCAGAAGTGTTATTTTTTTCCTGAAAACTTCATAATGGTTTTTAAGATCAATGTTAATTGAAACAGAAAAGTCAACAATCAGAACCCACCTTGAACCAAATGAAACGAAACAACTAGGTTACTTCACGCAATATTCAACGATCGATTACCATTGTGAACATTTTTTTCAATTTGCACCAACACTTCAATTAGCTGGAACGTGAAATGTACACATATTTGCAATTACTTACATAACAATCGTAAACTCACCGACTCGTAATTTCTATTCTGGAGAGAGCTTCAAAATACTGACGTACCTGAAAAAAAATAATGCATTAGTGACAGAGTCAACTCGAAATTTGTTTTAGAAAGAGTTTGTCTGACAAAATAAATTGTGACAGGGCGATAAAGGTTTTGGCTTTCTATTTATCCATCTTCATACAGAAAAAGTGGGAATCTTCCAAAGAAAGGAAGATAGCAATTAATTTTAGAAATGAACCCGTCACAGAGATTTGTAGATCTTGCAAAGAAGTAACTGTCAGATATAAACAGAAAGAAAGAGAGCTCTCTAAACAATTTCTTTCCTATAAACATTGAACAAAATGACAATACAAAAATCGCTAATAAAAAATCCCGATTTTCGACTAAGAAAAAATATCGTAGTATGCCCTGAAACTTTAATAAACATTTCAAATTTTGTCCCAAGGTAGACCTTTTAGTACTTGACATTCCAAAAAAAAAATATTGAAATCGGTTCACAACTTCAAATTTTTGGGGGGTGTTTCCATTAAAAATGGGTCACACTGTATAAAAAAATTATTAACATTGCAACAGATAAACTTCCGAGATAACACCAACACAAAACGACATGTTTCATAACAACACCATGTTTCATGTTGTTTTGTTTTGTGTTGGTGTTGTCTCGGAAGTTTATCTAATGAAATGTTTTTCATTTCTCTTCAATTGGATCACTAAACTAGTAAACTGATTCCATATATTTTTCATTTCAAAATGTTACACATTTTCATTGTTGATTTATATACTCATATTTGTAGTGTTACTTGTATTTCATTTTTATTTGTAATTCTCTAGTATGTCACAAACAAGTGGAAATCTCCACTTCGTGGGTCTAACCTGATTTATTCGCTACATTTTGTCCATTGTATTTCTCACTGTATTATTCCAAATGGTGAATGAATATTATTGTTATTATTATTATATCCACCATGTTGTAACATTTCATTTTTTCACTGTCTATATAGCTCTGATAATGGAAGAAATATATCATTCTCCTTCAACACACTGCTTGCGATCAAATAGATACGACTCAAACAATTTCACTCATTTTCCAGAGATATCAAAAGCACTCAACTTCTTCGAAAGGATGATTATGTCAATTTGATCATCCAAGTATGTTATATCCACCTGAGTCCTTTTTCCATATACGTACTTCACAAACAGACAAGAATGAACAATAAAGGTTTGTTAAACAAGATTCTCTATCTGAAAACAATGTTGTTCCCCAGATATTATGTTTTTAGTCAAATAATGAACTGAGTCGTATGAAAAATTCCAAATAATTCAGAGAAATTGCATGAAATTGAGATTCCTTGGCCGTGTTAGGAATCACACGTTAAAAGGTAAGACCTCGTTAGTCCTTAGCTCGCACAAGTTTCTCAACTTCTGAGAGTTATCGTTCGTATGGGGGCGACAGCTGAATAACGGAAAAACAGATTTTTTAAACAGAAACATATATACGATCCTAATTGATTACAATTNAAAATATGAGTTAATTACTGTAAATGTGTTCAATACAAATATAATATTTATAGTTTTTCATTATTTATCGGGTTTAGAAAAAATAGCGTATGCAACTCTCATGTAATGGTTATTAATACACTCGCATAAACCATACAAAACTTGCCTTCGGCTCGTTTCGTATCCCGGTTAATGCTCGTGTCTTAATAACCATCATTACATGGATCGTTGCATAATATACTATTAGATGCTGTGTGGCAAGATTTTAAACAATTTCCTCAATTTAAGGAAAAAGCAAATTTGGAATATCTTTTTCATAAAATTTTTGTGAAGAAATCATGACTGAAAAATGATAGGAAATTTTTAATATCATTTTCGCATTTAGGGACCAAAAATTACCAAAGAACTGCCTATGGCATTACAGTCGTAAACTAGTGTTATGAGTCAAATGACATTTTACTTGATGAAAATTAATAAAATGATGATAATAATTGAAGAATGTTCACCAACAAAATTTGTGAGAATTGTTTAATTATCAATCTTCTTTCCCAGAAATTAATCTCTACTAAAAATATACCCATTTCAATTCAAACATTAGTACTGCTTTGTTTCATTTCAGAAAAATTAACGCTAAACACATCTTTATTATTGCAGTTCCTGGAATTTATTTACATTTATAGTCGAGCTGGGAATACTCGTGTATAAGTAAATACAAATATCTGAGAAATCATTCATTTTCCAAAGTCTAGAATATATCAGGACATATTGCACAATCCAAGGTGACCGGATAACAATTATATTTAATGAGCATGGAAATGTTAATTGATTGATTGATGTGTCCTGTGGTTATCAGCATTCCTCGCTACAACGATGTTTTCATTCTAACAAGAACTGAATTCCAAGCAACCCATTCATATATGTTTACATAATTTCAAACCAGTATTATACTGATATACCAAAATAATGTGCATGCATACATCTGCATCTGCATCACTAGAGAAAACGTATTCCGTGCATAATCACTTGATGAGTAAGGACGGTGCCAAATGCAAACCATGGGATGAGATTCTGGAGCCAAACTATTCTTTTTGTATTGGGACATTGTATATTTTTTTATTTTATACATTATTTGGATATTGTAGTGTTTTATAAATTCAAAAAAGTTACCGACCGTGACACAAAGCAAACACTCTAGAAGATTCTGGCAGAATCCCATATAAATCATGGAATGATTGGTTGAGGTGGAGTTTCCAAAACTTACCTCAATGCTCTAGAAATAATTCAAAAACGCTTCCTCAGATGTCTCCTGAAAAAATCTTTGACTACCCTAGTGACCTTTTATATGCTGAGTCAGAAATCTCTGATTAGAGAGTTGAATTTTGGAATAAAAATAAAAATCTTATTGAAAAACACACCATTGAAATAAATAAAAAATATAATTGAGAACATATAGGTCACAAATGCTCATGATTTTAATCCACAACTGTTGATACTGCTGGACTATTTATATTTACCTTCATAATTTTATTTTATAATTTCATCTCTCGATTTCATTCAGTGCTTCATCTATTAGTTTGAAATGTATGTTCACATATACTAATCAATATCTTTGTATTACTTCATGTTTTATTTCTCATATTGAGTCACATTGTATCTTATATTATTTATAGTATAGTTGGGTAGCAAAATCAATTTTTTCTTTAAAAAAACAATTGGTTTCCTGTCGGCGTTTCGAATTTGAATAAATTTTTCTTCAGGGCTCGAAACGTAGTTTCTTCGAGTTGACAATATCGCTATTTCAAAAACCGTCAGACATTTTAGATATACAGTGTGACCCATTTTTAATGGAAACACCTCCCTGAAATATGAAGTTGTAAATCGATTTTGATAATTTTTTTGTAAATGTCAAGTACTGAAAGGTCTACCTTGGAACAAAATTTGAAATGTTCATTGAAGTTTCAGGGCATACTACGATATTTTTTCTTAGTCGAAAATCGGGATTTTTTATTAGCGACTTTTTTTATTGAAAAAATCACTACGCCACTGGATTCAGAGTGCCTCTAAATAGGTGTGACCGAAATTTCATGGAAAATATTGATTATCAACAAAGTTATGACAACCCCACATCGTAGTCAGTTCCCAGAATTGTAGGTGGTGGGCTCAGGAAAATCCTCATTTTGTGATAGAATGTCGGGACCAATATTCATTTAAAACAAATGTGTGGTGCGGTGTTTTAAATAATCAGGTAATGGGACCATTCTTTTTTAGACACAATTTAACTTCTCAGGATTATTTGCAATTTCTAAATACTGAGATCAGTGATATAGTGGACAATATGCCGGTTGAAATAAGACACANCAGTGGCGTAGTGATTTTTTTCAATAAAAAATCGCTAATGAAAAATCCCGATTTTCAACTAAGAAAAAATATCGTAGTATGCCCTGAAACTTTAATGAACATTTCAAGTTTTGTCCCAAGATAGACCTTTCAGTACTTGACATTTCAAAAAAAAAAATTGAAATTGGTTTACAACTTCAAATTTTAGGGGGGTGTTTCCATTAAAAATGGGTCACACTGTATATTAAAAAAGTGATTAACATTGCAACAGATGAACTTTCGAGATAACATCAACACAACACGACATGTTTCATAACAACACCATGTTTCATGTTGTTTTGTGTTGGTGTTGTCTCGGAAGTTTATCTGTTGAAATGTTTTTTATTTCTCTTCAATTGGATCACTAGTAAACTGATTCCATAAATTTTTCATTTCAAATTGTTACACATTTTCATTGTTAATTTATATAGTCATATTTGTAGTGTTACTTGTATTTTATTTTTATTTGTAATTCTCTAGTATGTCACACAAAGTAGAAATCTCCATTTCGTGGGTCTGACCTGATTTATTCGGTACATTTTGTCCATTGTATTTCTCACTGTATTATTCCAAATGGTGAATGAATATCATTGTTATTATTATTATATCCACCATGTTGTAACATTTCATTTTTTCACTGTCTATATAGCTCTGATAATGGAAGAAAGATATAATTTGTCTTCAACACACTGCTTGCGATCAAATAGATCCGACTCAAACAATTTCACTCATTTTTCAAAGATATCAAAAGCACTCAACTTCTTCGAAAGGATAATTATGTCAATTTGATCATCCAAGTATGTTATATCCACCTGAGCCCTTTTTCAACAAGATTCTCTATCTGAAAACAATGTTGTTCCCCAGATATTATGTTTTTAGTCAAATTATGAATTGATGCGTATAAAAAAATCCCAAATAATTCAGAAATATTTCTTGAAATTGAGATTCCTTGGCCGTGTTAGGAATCACACGTTAAAAGGTAAGACCTCGTTAGTCCTTAGCTCGCACAAGTTTCTCAACTTCTGAGACTTATCGTTCGTATGGGGGCGGCAGCTGAATAACGGAAAAACATATTTTAAACAGATTTTTTTCCAAACAGATTTTTTTTCTGCTTGTGAGGTTAAGGTTGAATATATGTTTCAGAAGTTGAAGTGAAACAGAAAAGCAATCCTTCAGCAAAAGCTAGAAATCTATTCAGGTCCTACAATCTATTCATTTTTTATATTTTTTTTTATTCTTTTGGAAGCCTCAGATATTTCTCTTAAATCGGTAAAAGACACATTACTATATTTGACTTCAAGTTTGATACAGAGATCGCTATTTANTACAGTAGACAAGCATTCAGCTTTGTAAGAGTGTTTATTTTGAAATACATTCGCAATAATGATGATGACAATAAAATAATTTTAGTAATCATATTAGATACATCGTGTAATACAGTAGACAAGCATTCAGCTTTGTAAGAGTGTTTATTTTGAAATACATTCGCAATAATAATGATGACAATAAAATAATTTTAGTAATCATATTAGATACATCGTGTAATACAGTAGACAAGAAAAAGTTGAATATTTCGAGATTTTATTTCAAAATATTTATTTCCTAGTACATATCTCTCGTCGATACTCTTCAGACTTATTTTCATGTATCCAATGTTGTGAAACAGAGGAAAAGAATTTTACTTATGTGCTTATAGTATACATCGGTCGGTCGGGAGGTTCGACGTGGGTGCTTTGTTCACTCACTCGAATTGACCGCCGTGTTGGTCGGTGGTTCAAGCCCTAGTCTGAACGATCGATTTTCACTTGCTATTGTCCAACCCGTGTTAGAAATCACACCTTGAAAAATAAGACCTCGTTACTCCTTAGCTCGCACAGGTTTCGACTTCTGGTTAACGGAAAAAAACATATTTTAAACATTTTTTAAAAACATATCTCATAAATCATTATTGATTTTAAATCGATCTTAAAGTGACTCAAAATTCTGATAGACTCATAATAAATGTATGAAGTTTTCACCAGTTTTTAGAGAAATGTGTGTGCTTGTACTGTTTCTTTATTATGAATAATGTCAGTTGAAATATGGCGCCATTTACTGTCCAATAACGTCATAAAATGGCACTTTGAAAAATCAGAATTGTTCCCTTAACAATCCACAAATTTCATTCGGCATAAAGTTCCACTGATCGACCAACTAAACAAAATATATAAAAGCCGCAGAGATCACCTCACTTCTGCGGAAACACAAGGATAAGCCAATGCATGGGGTCTTCGTCAATAACATTGGAGACCTTGGCTTATCAAAGCGCCTGACTTTTGCTTTCATCAGGTCGAGTGGGCTGAAGTCGGAAACCGAGGGGTTCATCATAGCTTGCCAGGATGGTGTCTTCAACACCTTAGTCTACCGCAGTCGCGTGATGGGTATAGAGATTTTTTAGTTTTTAGTAAAATATCTACATAACTATGACTTTTTTCCAATTGAACTGTTTATTTTGACGAAGATGGAGAAGTAGAAATCCAAAACTTATCTTTCTATAGTTTTCAAATGCTGCTTTCTTCTTGCAAATGGTTTTTATATTTTCACTACTATGAACTATGGTGGGTACCGTGAATTCATGGCAACATTCTTTCAAGTTTATTGCAGGCACTGTCAATTATATGGTCCACAATTCAAGATTGAATACTTTATATGTCAGAAATATAGAGAATATGTTGAAATAGGATCTCATCGACTCAATATTTCTTGAATTTCTGAAAAACTTTTACCTTTCGTTTCAGGTAACAACAAAAACATGAAGGTGAAACTCAAAAAACAGCCTACACTGAATATTCCAAGACAGCAGTGTACTCCTAATGATTCTGATAAAATAGGATACAAAGTGACTATTATAAATAAAAATATAGATAATATGGTCGATGCCAAAGAAGTGGCAGTCGATCTCAGATCACTTGGAAATAACTCACTGAGAATACTTATAGGAAGTGGACCAACACCCAAGGAATAACAAGATATATAAAACACGATACTCAGTATTGGTAACCATCTGAAACTTTCTACAAGGGATGGGTTGATCTGTTTCAGATAGAAATACAAAGCAATGATTGCCAGGCAAATTCCCGTACCAAAGGACGAAAACAGTAACAGAGGCCTTCTACCGAGTTTTCCAACGATGAAGGCCGCTATTAAATAAAAAGATAACTTTGTTATTCCTACTAAAAGGGCGATTGTGTTTCCTGATAAGTTTGTATTGGCATCATTGAATAAAGGTGCCATGAATGCCATTAGTACTTGCACTCCTGTTACATAAGTTGACGTGCACGTCCCCAAACCGACGATAAACCCTTTTCTCAACAGGGGTGACGAGAAAAGTTCTCCTGAAAGAACTTTTCGAGTTCTTCGAGTTCCCAGTGTCGCTTCGATTTCTGTATAGTCTTTTTCGATCTCTGCGGGGCTTTTATCACTCCGTAACTTTTCCAATATCTGTATGGTTGCCTCCCTCCTATTCCTGGAAGCTGTATAGTAGGGTGATTCAGGGACCAGTGAATAAACTAATATCAGGTGAATAACGAGAGGAAGAGCACATAGGAGAGTGAAGGATCGCACAGAAGTCAGCGGACCTAGAAGAAAACTATATACACTGCCCAACGGGACAAAGAACATTGTCAAACACCCGTGTTTCGCCCTGTTATGTTTTTCACATATTTCATTCGTATACATTGGTTGAACTACGAAAAGTAATCCGAAGGTTAACCCTATAATTGCTTTTCCTACATAGTAGACGTAAATATGTCTTCCAAAAGCAACTGCTATGTGAGCGATCAGAGCACCTGCGGATATGCATAACAAAGTATTCTTCCTTCCAATTATGTCAGGGAGTTTACCAAGGAGCAATGGGGCCAACATTCCAGAGAAAAAAGGCAGTCCAACTAGCATAGAGATCTGTCCAGTTGTTATGGCTTCTCCTAAAGGATTGATGTCCGAATCATTCGATTTGAGCTGAGGGATGACAGGAGAAGTCCAAACCAGATAGCTGCCATTGGAAAACATCGCCAAGTTCGCTGAAAAATAAAATGATGAACACAAAATATATATTCGGAGAACTAGAAACCTTATTATCTATTCACAAAGTCAGGCGATTCCTATATTTTCAAAATCAATAGTGCAAAGTGAACTTTTCAACTAGAATAATTCTTATAAAATATAAACAACATATTACATATATTAACAACGCCAGTATTCAACGCTACATTTTCTTCCTTCTCCACATTCTCTACTTTGTCTGTGAGTTGAAATCTGTTTTTTCAATTGACTCATATAATTAGATGCACCAGTCTGACACATAAAGACTTCGTAGAAGCATTCAAACTTGCGCAATCCGACTGTTGCAACCATACACCATCAACCATCTTATGACTTGTATCATCAGTATGTGAGCTGTCCAACAATAAATTTGACTAATGTGACCTAAGGTCGTGTGACGTCATTGTGTTCAAAGTCAAGTGTTGGGGCAAGGACAAGAACTGGCATTAGCCCACTACTAATGACAATGCAGTGTATGTAGTGACACCTATTGGTGATAGTGAAATTGAAAATTTGTCGCCTATGTTTCAAACAATCGTCTTGCATCTCAACTGGAATCTGTTGAGAAAAAACCAGAGATTATCATTGAAGACCTTCAATCAAAGGCGTAAACACGAGACACGATAATTAAAAACTTTTCTGAGCTGTCATCAATGCACAACCCAAAAAGGTTGTGCGTTATTACTGGTTGATGAAATATGGAAGTTTTGGAGCTTTTAATAGGTGATATTTCTCTATTGAATATATGAACTGGCTCTAATGAATTGCTTCTACGTCTTGAATAATCTCCCATTTAATTCCTTTGAATCCTCTGTTGACTTCTTCCTTTGTTTGGTTTCATTTCATATTCTATCACCAGTACTTTCACGATTTATGTAATATCTGTCGACTCGAGAACTGTTTATAGTTTTTCTCCAGTGTTACCCACAAAAGTACTGAAAAACCGACAAATTTCCTTTAAAAACCCACCAACCCCCAATTTTTTTTCCTAGACTTGCTTCCGAGTTCTAAAATAGTAGGTGATCTTCCATACTGTACTTTGACAACATCAAACTTCAACTCAAAAATGGAATAGGTCAGCAGATTTTCTCTATTGAAACAAACTACTTGGATGCCATGGATTTTTGTAATTTCTTCCTGACGTGTCGCTGCCTGGTGCGAGTTATTAGCTTCCTCAGAGGTTTATACATTCTGAGTTGATATCTCCGATGACTGGATATTACGGCTGCGTGGGACTATTCGAACCTCCACCGCAACCCGCAAGGGTTTATTGTGGCTCACACTTATTCACACTCGGCCAAATAAACCCAGCTTCTCAATGAAGCCAATTAGTTTGTATGGTGAGTTGTCTTTCAGGTCAGATGGTGAGAGTACGGCTCTGCTGAACTCCAATACCTGACTCGGTCCCCAGCGGGCATGAAGTATATGCTCTGCTATTTCATCATTTTCCAAACCGAGGCTACATACACTATCTTTCAACAGTCCAAGTCTCTGGAGTGAGCCAATTCTGGAAGATTCTGCCAGAAGTCCATGAATCTTCTTGCCATCCAGGGGTTGAATGTTTGTTTGACAAAGCCTAAAGCGATGTCAATGACAGGTTCTGGTCAGATGAAGCTGCTGGCAGCACCCTCCTTTACAAGGGAGTCAGCAGCTTCATTGCCTTCCAGGCCAGTATGGCCAGGAATCCAGACCGGAGACAATCTGTTAAGTCTTCCTATCGAGGAGAGTCGTTTTTAGCAACTTGCTACTAATTTAGACATTGCTCGGTAGGAGCCAAAAGCTAACAATCTCTCCGCACACAATTCAATAGCGTAAATTTGAAATACGGTCGCATAAGTTCCTAGGCAGGTAGATATCTCTTTCCTGGGTATTCGACTAAAAACACCTGCACTAGAACCAGAAGGTGTTTTTGATCCATCTGTGAACCAACAACTATCTGCTCTCATTATTTCCTTCTTCTATGGATGAGAGATATTGACTGAGGATGTATGAACCTCTGAGAAGCTAGCTAGTCGTGCCATCGAAACGTCAGGAAGAAATTACAAAGATCCACGGCGTTCAAACCCGGAAAATAGTGATGAAATGCTCGGTCCCGAAAGTCTTAACCATTCTGTCAACCTCATCTGTTGGTGAAAATTAAAAAGGGGAGTAGATGTGAATATTTGATTTTCTCCACAAAAAATTACTTCGGTTCAATATTTCAATTATAAAATTGCCCATTCAACCATAAAATGTTCTGAAGTTTCTGAAATTGGTCTGAAAACATAAACAACTGTTGACAGTCTATTAAAAAGTTACCTGAGAGTAAAGTGAAGTATAGAAATCCAGTGTCTCTCCTCTTCTTAGTATCACAAGTTTTCCTACTTTCTTCAAAATTGATAGGTTCGTACAAAACCTCCAACTGCCTATCGGAAATTTTGGTATGGTCCGTCATTACCTTTCCGTGTGAACTGAGAGAAGTAATTGTTGTATTATGATAAATAAATACCACATCAATGGTAATACAAGATAATTATTCTCTTTTCTAATCAGTTGTACTTAGGTATGCCATTATTATCGTGGTGATAGCAGAAACTCATAAAAGAGAATCCAAAATAGGTATATTCTTATAACCACTGACTGAAAAAATAGTGGAGCTGATGATATATGTATGTAGTGATCCAAACAAAGGTAAGACAATCTCGTTTGCGTCGCGTGAGCTCAGGCGTAGGCGCATCGGTGTCAACAAACAATTGTGAAAGGAAGAAAACACCTCAATTTGCGTTTTACAAATGAAACCAAATACGTTGTCAACAAGCAGTGGATTCAGCCAGAAAGAGAATCACTATATCAAACAGGAAATACCATCACACCACACCACCACACCAGACTGCAAATATCCACACCAAAATGACCAATCAGTCTTTCACTATACAATCCTGACTTGTAGAAATAATCCCCGTGAAGGATGGCACAAATACAACCATATATATATCCTACAAATCAGTCAGATCGTACCCTTGAACTCTTAACTAAGCTCAACGAAGGTCAACACCGAAATCCCAGAGACTGCCACATCTGACAGCTATCCAGTTGTTGCCACAGTGTGTCAAATCTACGCTACAAGCACCAAGGGGGCGTTGTACACAACATTATAAATCTATCAATTCCCCCACAGCCACTCGAGACATCATCAACAAGTCCATGACCCATCAAAACTCCTTCTCAAACCAATGCAACCCTGAAACAACCCTTGACAATTTGAGTAACCGATCAATCCCTCAATCCCTATAGAACTAGTTCGGTGTAGGTCGTTGGAACGACACTACGAAAGTTCGGCAGATGTCAACCAACAGCTGTCTCTTAACCTTGTATTTGAATGTTTACAAAAATATTCACTCCAACTTATTTTCAACTATTTACCAATCCTTATTTATGCGCTGGAATAGAAACATATAAGGTAAGTCGTCACATCTTTCCTATTCAGTACGAATATTTGAACATTCATATTATGCAGAATATTTATCGAAAATATCAAACAGTATTCAGAAACCAGAGCTAACTAGTATTGTTTTCCAGGCGATATGGCTCTAATATGTAAGTAAACCTTCTGGAAGTGATGAATAACAATCTATGCAATGAATATTCTTGGAAAGGTACAGAGAATAAGGCAGACAACGGCTGAAAAATGTTAGGTGAAGAAAACTGAGAAACATACAACATACAACTATTTCAACCTAGCGAGGAATTTCGGATTTCCAACGTCGAATGCGAAGTGAATGGTAAGTACGGGTCACGGCAGTTAGTCAGGGAGCATACATATATTCTTGTACATTTCAGGTATGGTTTCCTATGGAACGGAAGATTCCCATTACTATGATGTTAAATGAATAAAATCAACTTGTAACTGAATTACATTGTTAACATCCTCTGAATAAAGATCTTAAAAAGTAATGTAGTGTTTTGAAAGGTCACATAGGAGCAGTTTTGATCTAGTTCTAAATTGAAACGTAACAAATGGACCTATTTGACCCTTCACCAGGACACGCAAGGGTTTATTGTGACTCCGGCTTTTTTGAACTCGGCCAAATTCTGTAAACTCAATTCAGTTCGCAGCGAGCACAAAGTATGCTCTGCTATTTCATCATCTTCCAAACTGTCTTCCGACAGTTCATATGAAAATAACCTGCAAGTAGCCTCATTGGGCAACGTAGATCATTCCCGCTGTAGTCTGAAAATTGTTAGATAATGTAGTTTGAAAAAAAAATTGCCAGGAGTCACTCCCTCTCTTATCATAGATAAGGACAGTGCACTTTTATCAATGTGACACAAATCTATTGATTCCGTCAACATGAAAATGGAGTTCTCGGGGTTCCATAAAGTCTACGAAGGCCGTTGACTTGTGAAACGTGCTATTCAAGCTTTTTGACCTTTCCAATAAGTTTTGAACCATCAAAAACCGCATGGGAGCTAACGCCCAGTTTCTTCGCTATCCCAAGCACCGTTTGTGATGGATCAATCTCCACCACGGTCTTCATATTCTTGACTAATTACTGTAGCTCGACTACTTCGGGGCTAAAACTTCCGGAAAGAAATTTTGCAAACCAACTTGGAACAGTGCGTTCATCAACACTATCTATGTCGAATGCCTGTTGTTGATTTTTTGGACTATAGTCAGCGTTTCTCGTAGTGAAAAATTGTCCAAAAATGGCTAATAAGCTAAAAAGAGGCAAAAAGTCAAAACCTGGAAAAAAATTTACAGCATCAATGTATGGACTACAAAATTAATTCAGTCAACTAGTATATATTACGATATGGGAGACTGGATATTTATTGACATATAGAGCTACATAAACACATAACAATTGAACATATAACATTATAATTATCGCATTTCTCATCAACGGTGAAATTATGGATTGAGAGATTCAGGTTTCTTATTGGAAAATCTAAAACTTTTGTTTCGTGAGATTCATATATGCTTGGGGAAACCAGGTCACGGCAGTTAGTCAGGGAGCATACATTTATTCTTGCACATTTCAGGTATGGTTTCCTATGGATCGGAAGATTCCCATTACTATGATGTTAAATGAATAAAATCAATTCGTAACTGAATTACATTGTTAACATCCTTTGAATAAAGATCTTAAAAGGTAAGGTAGTGTTTTGAAAGGTCACATAGAAGCAGTTTTGATCTAGTGCTGAATTGAATCGTAACAAGTGGACCTATTTGACCCTCCACCACGACACGCAAGGGTTTATTGTGACTCCGGCTTTTTTGAACTCAGCCAAATTCTGTAAACTCAATTCGGTTCGCAGCGAGCACAAAGTCTGCTCTGCTATTTCATCATCTTCCAAACTGTCTTCCGACAGTTCATATGAAAATAACCTGCAAGTAGCCTCATTGGGCAACGTAGATCATTCTCGCTGTAGTCTGAAAATTGTTAGATAATGTAGATAATGAAGAATTTAAAAATGTCTCAGAATGTATCCATCTTGAAAAAATTTGCCAGGAGTCACCCCCTCTCTTATCATAGATAAGGACAGTGCACTTTTATCAATGTGACACAAGTCGATCAATTCCGTCAGCATGAAAATTGATTCCTCGGGATTCGATGACGTCTACGAAGGTCGTTTTGCCTGGTTCCAATTGTCGAAAGCTCCATCACCGAGGAAATTATCAAATGCTTGATGCCAGAGGTGTGTCGTTCAATTTTCAGCAGTTGACTTGCGAACCGTGCGGACGGGCGTTGTCGTGAAGGAGAATCTGACCTCTTCTGTTGACCAGTGTTGGCTGCTGCTGGGAAACCCACTATTCGACCTTTCTGACCTCTCCAATACGTTTTGAACCATCAAAAGCCGCATGGGAGCTAACGCCCAGTTTCTTCGCTATCACAAACACTGTTTGTGATGGATCAATCTCCACCACGGTCTTCATATCCTTGACTGATTACTGTAGCTCGACTACTTCGGAGCTAAAATTTCCGGAAAGAAATTTTGCAAACCAACTTTGAACAGTGCGTTCATCAACACTATCTATGTCAAATGCCTGTTGTTGATTTTTTGGACTATATTTAGTCAACGCTTCTCGTAGTGAAAAATTGTCCAAAAATGGCTAATAAGCTAAAAAGAGGCAAAAAATCAAAACCTGGAAAAAATTAACAGCATCAATGTATGGACTACAAAATTAATTCAATCAACTAGTATATATTACGATATAGGAGACTGGATATTCACTCACATATAACAAATGTACATATACAAAAACACATAACATTTAAACATATAACATAATAATTATCGCATTTCTCATCTACGGTGAAATTATGTATTGAGAGATTCAGGTTTCTTATTGGAAAATCTAAAACTTTTGTTTCGTGAGATTCATATATGCTTGGGGAAACCGCTATGATAATTACTGCTTGAAATATATCTTATATTAGCAGGTATTTCAAATCATTTTATATAATATCAGACAATGAAAGTCCGAACGAATGAAATTCATCACTTCATTGATTCTACTGTTCAAAATCCAGAGAATTATTTCTGTAAACTCATATGGAAATTACACCAAAGTATTGATGAAACTGATTTCAACTAGGATCATAAATGGAAAAGTGAAGAATACTCAGGAGGAGAATTTCCCAAAGTGTTTATTTTTGCGTTCTCTATGTCCTCTTTTGTTACAATTCCTCTCGGTCTACTCAACCTTTTCGGAGAAACAAAATCCTGAGTTGACTTCAGGATTCAATAAATCAACTATTCGCCTTTCCATGAAGAGTGTCAAAAAGTTATGATCTCTGCTTAATTGAAATTTTCAGTAATTTTTATTCAGAAGGAACGGTGTGACGCATAAGATTAAATTTTGAAGGTATTGGAAATAGCTTTTGAGACTGAAAGGAATTTTTGGAGTTTACTAATTGAAACGGTACTTCGAAATAGTTATCTCTTTGAAGGGGAAGGAGATATGAAGGGAATATTTCAAAATCAGTGGATTTTGCACGACAATCTGCAAGCACGGTAATGCTCCCGAAAATCAATAGGGCACTACATACATTTTTTTCTAAAGTTTCTTCGTATGTTTCAACTCTCATATTTTTGGTTTTGCTAATAGGATTCCAATAGAATGGTGAGTTTTCAATTTATACCTATTTTTTTTGAGATTTAATCAATATCTGAAAACCTCATATTTCGTCACGCTCTCACAAATGATTGGAGTAATACTCAGGGTATTGATATAGGAAGGTGGTCTAAAAACTCAACGATCTCAAAATGAACATAGCAGGACTCTAGAATGAAAGCTAGTGAAGTTCGTTGTTCATCTATTGACAGTTACTCACCAAAATCACCAAACAAACCCTAAAGAACAAAATTACGATCTATAAAACGATGTTCAAGCCTGTCATCATGTATGCTTCAGGCGACTGGGAACAAGCGGCTCCATCTAATATCTCCATTCTGGAGAAATTGCAGAACAAGTCAATACGGATGATTGTGAATGCTCCGTGATTCGTACGGAACGGAGCCATCCGCAGAGATTTGCAGCTGCCTTCCATTCAGCAGTCCATTAAGTCGAGGAATTGGCGAGTTTTTGAAGGTGCGGAAACTCACGAAAATCTGTTAGTTAGGGAAGCTATAGATTATGCTATAGACGACCCCTTCCGATATAGAAGGCCCAGACACTCAGTCGAATGAGGCCCTCATGTCCCCCTGCCAGGCAGGGGTCCACCGTGAAGGGCGGTACTGATGTCTGAGGACATTTATGCCGCCATCCCATGATCAGTTTTGATTAGTTTGTTCTTCTTGCAGCTACCAGTCAAAAGGATGAGGGAACCAGGCTCCAACCTGATTAAACTTGATAAACCAAGATGGCTGCCGAAAATGGTGCTAGACGACCGCGTCGAATCAAAGTCAAAGAGATAACAGAGATTCTCAACATGTTAAAAGAACGTGTTTGTTACAAATTGAATCAACATTCAGGCATGGAAAACTGTCCGCGAGTTGAGTGTCGCATTTGCTGCCGTTAAACTAAAAACGTTTTCGAAAGTGTTACAACGCTCTGTTGACGCAGATTAGGCGCAATAAATCCGAGTTTTGTCGTCGAATAATTACAGCAGATGAAACTTGGATATACCATTATACGTCCGAAACAAAAATATAGTCCAAATAGTGATTGCAGAGATGAAAGTATGTTGAAAAAAAATTATAAAATGTGTGGTGGTTCGTGTTGTGCGGCACTAGACTATACCGTGCTCCGGACTATAAGCGAACGAGCAGTCCCGTTTTATAACTATTCAAGTAAATACAACAAAATAGGTATCATTGAAAAGATAATTTTGTGCCCTTTCAAATGATATATCAATCGACCCCACCTTCCATTTAAAATTTTAGGGTTGTTACTCACCCTCGCTAGGGGATTGAAGGCATAGGTAGAAAAATACATCTAAAATGTGTCCCCCTCAAAATCAAAATTGACATGTTCGAGCATTTTTGCGTTAAGTTACAAAAAATGGAGAAAAGCAAGGTGCATACTTTTCGTTGGACCACTCTGTATGTGCATAAGTATATATGCGTCACGATAATTTCAAGAACAGAAACGCCAAAAAATGCATGCGATATTTCTATGGGGTCGACTAGATCCGTAGTTGGTTGTTTTATTCCGCATAACTGAGTCACAATATTCTTTGATCTTGTTCTGGAGCTTGATAATGGGGGACAGTCCTTTTTCCATCTTGTGACTTTATCTTTATCGATGTACAATAACTCATCTGGTCGTTCCGTTAAATAATTTACGCAGATGCTCTGTTTCTATAACATTTCCTTTCTCATAAGATTCTTCTTCAAGTTTTTGCTCGGTATTTGAATCATCTTCTCTTCTTTCAATATGGTCTCACTCGTCATCATCACTTCTATCATCGGCCTGTTCTGTTTCAGACTCCGGCAAAACCTCTTGTACCAACTGCTGCAGCTTTTTTTGTTCGGCCTCATAATAATAAAAATCACCTAATTTATATGATTATTATTTTTAGGATTGTCAAACAAAATAACCTAATTTTTGCTCACGAAAACTAGCAATTAATAATAAAAAATATACTTACGATATCGGTGTTGTCGGTCTACCTTTTTGCGTTTCAATTCAATGACGGTGCCACAGACCGATATGAGTTTACTGTTCTAGAAATGTTCACTAATCAGCTGACGTTTGGAGACTGAAAAAACGATAATAAGCTAGGAAGGTACTAGGAGAAATACCGCACTCTCTCTAACATAATGAAAATAAATGGTCCCTTTTTGTTTCGTCGGAATGTGAGACCGTACGTCACCGGTAAAGGGTTAATAGTCATGGTCATGTTCACAGAATTTCACAAAAATACAGCACTATTCAATAAATGATCAACCCTCTATATTGTCGTTAGTCGAAATGGTTGACTATCGTTCATTCTACCAGGTGTTTCAATAATGTATGATTGGTACCTCCATAAGAACAATAACCAAGTTCATGCCGTTAATTTTTGTTTCGACAACGAATGGATGAGGATTTAGTATACTTCTCCCTTTGCAAAAACGACATAAAAGTCGCAGCACGAATGCGAATAGCAACAACAATTTCCCACTCTCTTTCTCCGTGTAGTTCGCACTGAGAGTGAAAAATTTGCGAAGTCTTGTGATGCACTGTTTGGAACATTTGGTGTAATAATGAATATTACTGAAGTTTTTTCTCAACACCAAACCGTTTTTTCAACACCTCGATTCGTGTTTCACTCACCAAGTGATCATCTTCAAGAGGAAGATCTTTCTTTCGAATCGAGGTAATCGAGAAAAAACAGTGAGCAAAATTTTAACCTTTCATCGATTGTTAATGTGCTGGGGCGTCTGGACATCTTGTGAATAGCTTGTACCACTTGTAAACATGTTTCTTACTTAGAATAGAATCACTGTATGCCAACATTCCAAGGGTTCATGACCACACAATTCCATTTCATACACAGACTTTCATCGTATTCCTTCATGCGAACACTTCTAACTTGTTTGCCTCCCTTCAACAAACTGAACATGCTAAACCGCTGAAACTGTGATCATATGTCAGAGACCAATATAAAAAAAATTTAAAAAATCGCTAACCAAGTGTAATTCCCCCGCGAAATTTGGACATTCACCTGATTTTTTGAACCTGAAATATATTTTCTGTTCATTGTTGAAGGAAAAAAAAGAGTTCAAACAATATATTCATGACCCTACCTGGTAACATTCATGAATCTGTCAAACTACATTAGTACTCCCCAGCTGCAACTTCTGGAAGCCGCTTTTTTCATTGATATTCATGATTTATTTTTCTGTTCATCCCATTATTTTCACCTACCTAAAGGTAGCTACATTCGAAGATCCAAAGATATACTCGTTTAACGATGGAAGAGCCGGTCTAATACAACTGACGAAGCAGATCCGTACATCGCTTTCTGGTACTGAAACAATCATGTTTTCAATACTTTCGAGCTTTGGTATTGGTATTCAGTTTCCTGCTGGCATCAGGAGCTACAGAGAAACATGAACCGATTCTTTTCAATCTGCGGTTCATGTTAAAACTTGGCTTTACAACTCACATCGTTGGGAAATGATTTGTGGGTATTCAATGTTTTCATGAGAGGAGAAATTGTCGCCGTTTCTCATTCTGAGGTGTTCTGGATCCCACCCGTTTCATCCCTAATCTGGTCGAATCGTCTAATTGTCTAGGTCACAAGATTCTTTTCTGGAACTTCTATCCAAGGGCACCGAAAATTATGATCCAGGGCTCATTATTTCGGGATGACCTCTGGCAACTTTTTAAAAAAATTCAAGAGGGGCACGAAAAAATTGCAAACATTATAAATGATTTAGTAAAAAAATGGGGGGTTTGGTTTTTTGCAAATATCAGAATAAGCCCTGGATCATAATTTTCGGTGCATTTGGACAGAAGTTCCAAAAAAAGCATCTTGTGACCCAAACTATAATGAAAAAGTAGATTCCTACTATTTTTCGCAGTCACTGCATCTACGAGAGGGTTATAAATATTCAATGGAATATTCACGACTTTTCATCATAGGTAGCTGTGATCGATAGTGATTACTTTAATCTAAACAATAACAACAAATTTTGACGAATCAGAAAACTAGCTGGTTTGCTTCACCCAATTCGTCATTTTTTGAATGTTTGACTTTACGTAAGATAAACTAGAAATGGTCTATTTGTTGTGAAGTAAAGAACAAACAAAGGCCACCTTGGACCGAATCAAACGGAACAACTAGGTTAGTTTTTCTCGCAATACTCAACAATCGGTACTCACTGTGATGGTTTCTTTTTAATTTACATCAACACTTCTGTTCAATTATTTAGAACGTAAAATGTACACATGTTTGCGATTACTTACATAACAATCATGAACTCACCCGACTCGTAATTTTTATTCTGTAGAGAACTTCAATATACTGACGTACCTGAAAAAAAAATAAATGCGTCAATAGCACAGTCGACTTTGAGGGTTGTTTTTGGGGGGGGGGGGTTTATTAGGCAATACTGATTGCCATTGTTTTCAAAGTGATTTCAAAAAAGAATATTTGTTACTGCCGTATGACTTACGAATGCTACTTTTTCCACATATAGTGCTTGAAATTTCATGAATTATTACTGAATAATATGAAATCCTTGTTCATTTTCCAAAGTCTGGAATAGATTAGGAACATATTGCACAATTCAAGGTGACCGGATAACAATTTCAGCTAATGAGCATGGAAATATAATTGATCAATTTATATATTATGTTACTACTAATCAGCATTCCTAGTTAACGACGTTCTCATTTCAATTTACATATGATGCATTTCATTATTTTTTTTTTTAGATTGACTCGGCTGTTACCTTGGTACATGATTTTTTCTCAAATTGCACCGGAAATTATATGATCCTCACAAACTTTATTTTCAAAAATTTCATGACATGTTTTGCTATCACAGTAGATTTTACGTAGTGAATAACCAACAATGGAAACATAGTTTTTCAAGGTCAAATAGTTTTCGGTGTAGTTTGTGAAATTATAATACATGTGAAAATAAAATGAATGAGTTCACATTGAAATGAATAAGCATGTTCAATTAGGATCATTTACAGAAAAAATGTCGCACTATTATCCATTTGCAAAAGGCGTACAAAAATAAATCACTCAAAATAAATGGTTTTAAAGGCTACCTAACATTCCAGACAGCAAATAAAGAAAACATGTCCTATATTATTATTGAGTTTTCTCAACTATGCCGGTGATAATACAAGCTTCTCGGAAAATGTATTTCATATCATGCAACCCCTGAGTATGAAGAAATAAATTAGTGCTTTGAACCTATTCATGAATTCACCTTTTTCAGACAACTTCATTGTAAAACTGAATGGTATTTGCATTCAGCAAAGGTGGCCAAGTAATCGTTTTTCCACATTAATTGGTAGCTGAAATTATGCAAATGCTTCCACTTCCTAATCTTTCTAATTATGAATTCAACATTATAAGATATTTCATTTTTGAATAGATCCATTCAGGAGTTTTTAACAGTTCACCGTTTGTGCCTTGGCAGCTATATTTCCCGGATTCTACCATTGAAATTCAAAATTTAGGTACAAAATATACGATGTGATCAAGTAATTAGTTGATGATCATTGAAAATTTGCTTCGTCATGAAATTATTTACAATATTTGGAAATCAAGCCTGATCATTATCTGGTAGTGCAGTTGATCTACTTTTAAGAATTGCTTTTTTGTATTGATTGCCCAGATATGAGATGAATATTGTAGGTCAATTGGTATGGAAAAACAAACTGGGTTCAACAGGATATTTTTAACCTGAATACTCTGGCTCATAGAAGATTAGAATCAGATCTTACACTAATTCATAAAATAATTATTGATAGCATCAATTCCCGGAACTTGTCGAACTTATAACTTCAAATGTGAATCCAAGGAGAACAAGAAATTCGGAAATCTTCAAAGTACCCTTTTGTCGCACCAACTATGGCCGGAATGAATATGTAGGTAGAATTTTGAGACTTGCAAATACATACAATGTAGATTTAGAATTTTTTAATTCTTCTTTGGAAACATTTAAAAAGAAGAAACAAAGATATTGATATGCTTGAAAGTGTTCAAAATAAGTTTTTAAGGTACTCTGCATATAAACTGGTATATCATATTGGTGAATATGACTATAAAATTATATTGGACATTTTTAACTTGAATACTCTGGCTCATAGAAGATTAGAATCAGATCTTACACTAATTCATAAAATAATTAATGATAGCGTCAATTCCCCGGAACTTGTCGAACTTATAACTTCAAATGTGAATCCAAGAAGAATAAGAAATTCGGAAATCTTATAAGTAACCTTTTGTCGCACCAACTATGGCCGGAATGAATATGTATTTAGAATTTTTTAGTTCTTCTTTGGAAACATTTAAAAAGACTGTGAAAAGATTGCATTTATTTTTACGATTTTTTTCATTTTATTTTATATATTTTTTCCTTAAATCTAGCTTAGATAGATTACTGTTGAATACATATGTGTGAACTTGTTAATTATTTTGTAAAAAATAGGCATTGCCGTAAATAAATAAAGCAGCGAAGCAACGACTGACAGTTGTCTAACATGACATTTTGATTTTTGAAAGTTGACATAGTTTTTGTTCGCAATCATTGCAATAAACTATGCAAAGCAGATGTGATAGTGAGATTGGAAATGTGCCTTACGAAATTTCCAATGCAGTAGCTTCCGCAGCACAATAATTACCTGAAACATCTAACACATGGGCTGAAAAGTCCCAGTCCTAAGAAAGAAAACTCATTTTTTTCGTTCAAAATTGGCTTTAAACATATTTTGCCTAAAAATATACCTCAGTTTCAGAGCCGAGATTCAGCTACGAACTTTTCTTAATAGAAATGGGCAACTCATAATGGCTCGTTGGATATGTTATTCAATTCTCTATCCAACTTTCATTCATTTTTGAAAATGGGCTTTGCTGTTTCTGAGTTATATCAGTTTGAAGGATTAACAAAACTATAATAATTTCACGATAAAATTCATCCTCAACTCACCGAGAAAGTTGATGTGTCAGTTATAAATTGGAGTATTTCGACCCGTAAAAAACATTTTTTTTCAAAAATGACGACTCCCTTTGGAAAAATTTACCAACAACGTCCATGTCTATTTGACGTAACATTCAAATAGACATCTAGCCACCGTATCTTTACGAATTCTCGATCCGAAATTTTGAAAATTGAAAACGAATAGGCTGATTCGAACATTTTTCTCTTTGTAATTTAGGAATCATTTGTAATGTGTTGTAGGTATGGGATGGACGTAAAGATAAATAATACCTATACAATAGCAGGTTTCCTTGCTCAATAACAAGAAAAGTTATCTTCGTTTGGAATCTGATATTTCAAAAGGCAACCTGTCTTCTTTGTCGTTCATCAGATCAATTGATACATTTGTTAGTAAATTCACAACCCACTTCATCGAAATCAGCATGCATACACTCCAGGAAGGTCTAGTGATTCGGCCCTTCACCATGTGGTTGGCAGAATCGAGAGATCATTGGACAACAAAGAATCCACCCTGGGTATATTCATAGATATCGATATCGTTTGATAAAACAACCTTTCCAACAATTACCCAGCAACTACACTCCAGGAATGTACCCCTTGTAGTAGGACAATGGATACTCAAAATATTTATTGCTCTAGTGGAGCAATAAATATCAATGTAGAAGACATCAGAGTGGAAGAACTGGTCATAAGGGGATGTCCACAGGGAGGAGTCTTATCCCCCATTCTCTGGAACATAGTTCTGGATATCCTGATTAATCACCTCAACAATAATGGATTCTACACAATTGCACATACAGATGACATAAACAGACCGGCAAACTGTGCGATAAAGTGCAGGATGGGCTCAAATAGTTAGAAACATGGTGTAAGAAACACTCACTGTCGATCAATCCCAAGAAGACTGAGAGGGTCCTTTTCATCAGAAAAAGAAGTTTATCGGGCTTAAAACCTCCCGAAATCTTCAAAAGTAAAGTAAATTTCTCTGAAGAGGTGAAATACCTTGGTACTATCCTCGACAGGAAGGTAATATGAAACCCTCACCTACAGACTAGAGCAAATGTCGGAGGACAGTGGAATGCTCATGGGGTCTTTCCCCTGGATCTACATTGTAATAATAAGACCTATGTTAACGTACGGAGCCATTGCATGGGGACCGAAAGTTCTACAAGCAACGGCCATCCAAAAATTATATCAAATACAGCGACTGGCTTGTTTAAACATCACAGGAACCATGAGAACAACACCAACCGTGGCAATGGAATTAATTTCAGGTCTGACCCCTCTGGACCTGTACGTTGAGGTGGTTCCGTTAATAGTCATGTTACGATTGCGCACAGCTGGTGTAAACCTCGGAGTAGGAATGGGACAATTGAGGCTGAGCCTATGGCGAGAAGCGCTTACTGCGCAACCTCTGCTGCAGGTAACCAGTGATGCAATTGAACCCAGGTTTATTCAATAAACCCTACAAAATGCAAATGAAACAGAACACACAGTCAGATGCTATAAATGTAATACGCACATATACAGACAGCTCAAAAACCAAAGAAGGCTCAGGATGTGGAGTGAATTCCAGATCATTAAGCCTAAGGATCAAGTGAGGAATGGGAAAAAATACCAGCGTGATCCAAACAGAACTATCTGGTATCTCAATCGCCACAAAAGAAATAACTAGGAGAGGAATTTCTGGCAAAAACATAACAATCTGCACTGACAGCAGACAAGCATTATTAGCCTTTAACAGACAACATGTTACCTTGGGGCTAGTAAAAGAGTGCCAATAAGATTTAGCCAAAGCCTCGGTAGATGATAACATTATCCTGAGGTGGGTTAAAAGCTACGAAAGGAATGAAGGTAATCGCATTGCCGACTCTTCAGCCAAGGAAGCGGCCGGACCCAGTGGCAACCACGGCCTGATGACTTCGACAATTGCGGAACTAGTCAAATATTACACCCATGCTCAATCCTCACAGAGATGGGATGGAATCAAAGGATGCAATCTTGCCAGGATCACCCTGGGCGACTCTGGGAAGCTGGCACCGAAGAAATATCTAGCGATGATCTGGAAAAATCTACGCTCAACAGTGCGATTTCTGACTGGCCACTGTCAACTAATAAAACACCTCCATAATATGGGGCTGGGGAACACACCTCTATGCAGGATGTGTGAACAGAAAGATGAGACTGTCAGGCATGTCCTATGAGAGTGCCCGGAGTTATTGTGAATAAAATAGTCTGCAGATATTAAGGAGATGTCTCTAAGTGATCTGTCCACCTTCCTGGAAAGGGCAGGATGGACGATGACCTAGGAGGACAACTTCTCGGGAGGATGTACAATGGGTCGCATGTGGCCTAAGTGATATGGGCTTACACTCACTCTCCCTACTCTATAGATACAGAGATACAGATGTTTGTTAGTTCTTCCCGTCTACACGCACCGTCTAACACAATAATTGTTGCTACCTTGAAGTAAAGCAAATTAGATTGATACTTCCATATCCTTCCATATCCAATCGTAATATCTTGTTAAAATCACCTTCAGCATGAGATATGTTCCTTCATCCACTTCTAATTTGTCTACTCTATAACCAACTGTCTTTCTTTTGAGAAATATCCCTTTCAACATAGAGTACATGTTGCAGAAGGTAGAGGTTAACGGTTTCAGATTTTTGTGACAAATCACATTTTCTATAATAGTTTTTCATCATATCCATTCATTTCGAGAACAAATCATTAACGTTTGCATTAGCCACAGCCGCTGCTACAGCAGACCTCGTAGAAAATATACTACATTCTCTCAATGTAACATTCAAAATCAATACGATGTAACTGGCAATTGGAGTAATGAAATATTTTTCACATACACCCAATTAGTCAGTCAATCATGCTTTATTGTCCAACAAATCCTCACAAAGGTTAGTCTTGCAGATGTTTCTCATTTATCCAGAAGCAGGACCAAGGTCCTGCTTCTTGGTCAATCGAGTAGATCATCTACAGGCCAGTTTTGAGGTACAACTTTCCAACAGTACACTATAGGTGCGTTGGGAGAGATTATTGTTTCGTTCGTTCGTTTCATTCCGACATGATCATTATCTTACATCAGATTCTAATTCAGTACAGCGTTTTTCTCATATTCAAATAGCCAACACTCCAGTCATCTTTCAGGCCAACACTATCAATTAACCTCATTAACACAACTAGCAAAATGTCACGTCAGAATTCGTTCTACCGTTCCTAATAGAACCTATGGAGGTGTTTCGAAAACTTCCACGGAAATTGCTGGCAATTATCAGCTAATAGGTGCATTACGCTAGAGTGCATTCCAAAGAAAACGTCTCTGTCTTGGGACGAACTCTCGCTCCATTTTGGCTCTCTAATTAATTTAACACCAAGGTATTATCAAAGATTACTTCGCCTGGAAGCAGAGATGGAAAAGTAAAGAATATTCAAAGAGGATTGCCGGAGGTGTCAACTTTAGAGTTCGTCAAATACTTTTTGTTACAATCCTATTCCATCTACTTAACCCGTTCGGAGAAACAAATTCCCGGATTGACTTCTGAATTTGATAAATTAACTTTGCGTCTTTCCTCAGAGAGAGCCTGAGAATTACGATCTATATTTGAGTGAAGTTTTCAGTAATATTTTTATGTAAAGAACGAGCGCGGCGTGATGTATTCAATGAGATTATAATTTGAAGGTATTGGGAATATCTTCGAGAACCTACAAGGAATTTCTGTAGGTTTTTAATTGAAAACGGTACATATGGTGATATTCTCACTATGAAGGAAATTTACATATACGAGCGATCAATTACAATTATTTCATTGAATCCAATCTATTTCTTATCAGTAATTTTGTCTCTGATTGGTCTGAAAATAAGTCCTAATTGGATATAGTCTATACTGGGTTCAGATTTGATTAGGTGAATCACTGCATATTACTGCATAAATTAGGAAAGTGTGGAATAATAGGAGAGACAATACACTCATCATCAAAATATCCACAAAATAGATTTCTCGTAGATGAACACGATCAAAATATATCTCTGAAGTTCCCCACAACTGCAGGAGTACCACAAAGCTCTATTTTGGGGCCCATATTACAATACAATACAATACTTTATTTTTCCTGAGACTTTTCTACAAGCATGAAATTCGTCACATACACAATAAAGACTGGAATTGAAAAATATCAAGTGATAAAATATGGAATATATATGAAAAAAATTAAAACAACAGTAGATGTAGGAGATAATTATATAAAACAATTAAAAAAACATTGTTTACGTTATTTATTGAAGATCTTTCATCAGTGCTTGCTTTGTGCAGTTGATTTTAAGGTTTTCAAAAATTTGGAAACGGTTAGGGACTATATACTTCACTTGTGATGCACGGTTTGGAACCTTTGGTATAGTTAGGAATATTACTGGAGTTCCGTTCCAACACTAAACCGTTATTTTCAACACCAAGTGATGATCTTCAAGAGGAAGATTAAACTTAATATTAATCGAATGTTGTCTTTATTTATACAAAGTTGATCCCAGAACTACCTGGCCTAATCTAGATATGGCGGTAGTTGTTTGGAAAATGTCACTATATTTGAAAGTACATAATATATAAAGCATATGTTTCAAGTTAAGTATATGTTTCAACGCTGCGTTGTTGAGTATTCGTTTGACAGCCATAAATAGCGAAGTTTTAGGTGAAACTGTGAAAATGAGGATAATTTGTCATCGTTATGTATAGCACAATACATATCTTTAGAGTCGTAGGGGGCGTAGAGAATCAATCATTCCTCATAGCCGTAAGGGACTGTGTGGCATGGTTAAGTTGTTAGAAACGCAAGTTTCTAAATGCACACATTACTTTTAGTTGAGAAGCCCCAACTCACTAACATAAGAGCTGAACTGGATTCTACTATGGGTGAGACTGCTCCTTCGTTTACAACAGAAAAATATTGGGTAGCAGAGTTTAAACGAGGTCGAACGAGACAAACGTCGCAGTGGTCGACCGAATGAGGTGATCGCTCCAGAAATAGTGAAGTAAATCCACCAAGCGATACTAAATGATCGTTTACTGAAAGTATACAAGCTAGCAGATTTAGTGGGCATTTCAAAAATACTATCTGAAAGTTTGGACATAAGAAAGCTGTGTGCAATTTGGGTGCAGCGTTTACTGAAACTGGAGCAAAATCTGCAGATTTCTTGCTTCGTTCCATAACCATGGATAAAACATGGGCCCATCACAATCAAAATAGTGGACAGAAAAGGGAGAATCGGCTCCAAATAAGTTCAAATTTGAAGACGCTGCGTTGTTTAGTATTTGTTTGGCAGCCATCAATAGTGAACATTTTCGGTAAATTTGTAGAAAAAATTGGTGATACTATCATCAGAAAGTCCTTACCCCAACTACTATAAAAGCTGAGCTGGATTCTTCCCTGAATGAGTCTTCTTCTTCGTTTACAACAGTGATCGACGCCAAAAATGCGCGAGCTAGACTTAGTAGGTATTTCAAAAAGTGCGGTAAATCGTATATAACTCAAAAATTTGGACATAAAAAAGCGAAGCTTCGCAGCAACAAATCAAAATTCTTGCGTCATTCCATAACCATGGGTGAAACATGGATCATTCACGTCACACCCGAGACGGAAAAATAATCAAAACAGTGGACTCAAAAAGAGAGGACCGGCTCCAAAGGAGGTGGAGACCGTTTCATCTGCAGACAAGGTCATATCATCGATTTTCTGGGGTACGCGTTGGATTATTTCCATTGAGTATTTTGAAAAAGGTGAAACTATCGACGGCGAGTATTATGCGAACTCATTGCAACGTTTGAGTGAAGACAACAAGAAAAAACCGCCGCATTTGGCTAAAAAAAGTGTTTTTCCATCAAGACAATGCACCAGCTCACAAATCCATTACCACAATGACTAACCCAGATTTAGCCCCCTCGGATTATTTTCTGTTCTCAAACTTGAATAAATGGCTCAGTGGTCAGAGATTCTACAACGATGAAGAAGTAATGTCGGCAGTCGGCAGTTGATGTCTATTTTGAGAAACAATCGAACTCATTGAACGTCGTTGGGAAAAGTGTATAAGGTTGCATGGTGATTATGTCGGGAAATAAATACTTACCAAGATTTCTGTGGTTTCGTCAGCCTGGAAACTTCTAGGACCATCCTCGTACCACCTTTCAGATATTTTCTTATTTCAGCAGAAATGGATATAGCGATCATTGTTTATTTATTGACGAAGGATAATAATCATGATCAATATTAAACACATGTAATAATGAACAGTTTCATTTCAACTTTCCTTTGAAGTTATCCGTATGCAACTCAATAGTGTTTGAAAAATAACAGAAAAGCATCATTTATCGCGTGATGAAATATTAAGGGCTGGGCGTCAGAAACTTCAGGTGAGTGCGTCAGGTGAATGTTGTGAACAACTTAGGTACCACCCAAAGAGATGTGTCCCGATTTTATCGCACGGTATCGTAAAACAGGACAAGATAGATTTTTACCAGGAAATGATATGAGACTGGTAAATGTTCAGGAAGTGCATCCTTACAGAGCAGGAACGATTATGGTATATGGCGGGATAAGTTTCGGAGGAAGAACAACCTTCATTCCATCAGAAAGATTGTTTGAACGTCCAAACTTATGTTCGCCGAATACTCTAACGTGTTGTCCTTCCATGCGCCGAAGCAATTGGTGACAACTTTGCCCTGATGCACGATAATGCACGACCCACACGTTGCGAGAACGATTAATTCAAGATAATTCAAGATAATGGAATTAACGTATTACCATGGCCTACACAATCACCAGATATTAAACCAAAAGAACATGTACGGGATATGCTCCAGAGAAAGGTAGTAAGAGGCCGTGGCAACATTCAGGATCGCTGTTTGAGGCCCTCCAAGCGGACTGGCAGGCAATATCTCAAAGGAACCAAGACAATTCAATTTCAAGTATGCTCAGATGATGTCGAGCCGTTTGGAATAGTTGCGGAGGACTGAAGGTTACAGGTGATACGTCAAGAAGAGTACTTCGACTACACCCCTGAAGATGACTGCCGCGTTTGCAGTTGAAACGTTCGGAGATCATAACCAAAGAAGACTACGGAAGAAAGTGGAAATCAACCAAAACAATATCCCTAGATTTTTTCTATATTTTCACATGCTTGTTATAACATTTGTGCCAGTATTAGGTTAGTATTAGGTTAGGTTCCTCCGCAACCCGCAAGGGTTTATTGTGGCTCACACCCATTCACACTCGGCCAAATGTACCCAGCTTCTTAACGAAGCTGGGAATAGTTTGTATGGTGAGTGGTCTTTCAGGTCAGATGGTGAGAGTACGGATCTGTCGAACTCTAAGAACCTGATTTGGTCCCCAGCGGGGCAGGCACAAAGTATATGCTCTGCTGTTTCATCATTTTCCAAACAGAGGCGACACACTGTCTTCCGACAGTCCGAGTCTGCATATGGTGATTCAAATGACAGTGACCTGTAAGAAGGCCTGTTAGACATCGTAGTTCATCCCTACTGTAGTCCAACAACTGTTTGGTATCAAGCTTCGAAGGGTGAATAAACGCCTGCCAGAAGTCCATAAATCTTTTTGTCATCCAGGTGTTCAATGTTTGTGAGTGATGCCAATGACAGGTTCTGGTCCGATGAAGCTGCTTGCAGCACCCTCCTTTGCAAGAAAGTCAGCAGCTTCATTATCTTCCAGGCCAGTATGGCCAGGAATCCACACCAGAGACAATCTGTAAAGTCTTCCTATCGAGGAGAGTTGTTTTTGGCAATTTGCTATCAATTTAGACGTTGCTCGGTAGGAGCCAAGAGTTTCCAACGCCGCTTGACTGTTCAAGAATATTTTTATTGACTTGTGTGTGAGGTTGGATTCATCCAATCTCTCCGCACACAATTCAAAAGCGTAAATTTCCGCATAAGTTCCTAGGCAGGTAGATATCTCTATCCTGGGTCTGCGACTAACAACACCAGCACCAGAACCGGAAGGTGTTTTTGATCCATCTGTGAACCAACTACTATCTGCTCTCAATATTTCCTTCTTCAGAAGGATCCAGTCCTCTCTACTCGGGAACAGTACTCTATAAGGCAGTTCGTAGTTGACAGTTGGAGGCATAAAGTCGAAGGTAATTTCCAGAATGCTGTGACTTCCAGTGTCAACCAACAGTCTGATAATTTATTTGTGCGATTGGCAATGTGCACAAGTCTGTATGCAGCCCATCTAGCCTCTCTCTCCAGAAAAATGTGCAGAGGAGTTAGATCTAGAATGATCTCCATGGCCGCTGCATTAATATCAGAAGAGATTGTGCTCAAGAGAAATAGTTTCTATATTTCAAGACATTTTCTGATTAGTTGGCGTCAAAAGTCTACTCATGACAGGCAACTTCAAAACACCTCTCGTGGCATAGATTTTGTATTACTGGGAAAGTACGAGAGATCTATCTTATAACGAACGATTCCAAGTACAATCAAGGACATGGTATGAATTTGAAGATGAAAAATGGGTCTTCTCTGATCTGAAACGACTCTCTAGAAAGTGTCGATTAATTTCACATAAATATTCTCCCTCTATCTCGTCTTTTTTCTATTCACACAATTTCAATACAGTAATTACTCAGAGTTATGATAATTCGAAGAAAGGTCAACAAAGCAAATTTATATAAGACAATTCAGTAATTTCCATAATGAATTCATGAATAACCAACACCATGAATTCTTCGACGAACAAAACTTTGAAAACACAAATTATCAAAATTATTCAAATCTACAGAGTTGCTATAAAGTTTTCACGACCCTTGGGGGTATTAATGTCTTGATTAGATGAATATCAAACTGAAGAATCATAACCAACTCGGTAACAATAACCTATTTTCTTTTTGAATTGACGCATTTTGATATCAAAGTACAGGTTGTAGTGATTTTTTCGAAAAAACAAATTTTATCTTTAAGTTATTTCGGTAAGAGTTAGCACTTGCTTAGGTATCAATATTTTTTGGAGTATCAGTAGCTCATTATTCCTAATTATAAGAAAAATCATACGAAAACCTGAAAAACAAGTTGTTTAAAGATGAATTGCAAATTTTTGTTCAGCCCGACGTATCCAGAAGAGAATCATTTTCAGATAATGATGACTGTACGAGAGGTAGGCGTAAAATTAAGCCAGTTTTTAAAAATCGCGTATATTTTTTCGCAAAAGTCAATCCCCATAGATGTGATTGTATTGTGATTTTTGCTGAGAAGAATGAACACGAAATAATTACCGTGCATATATCTCCGAGACAAACATCGTCATACAAAATAGTTAGTTAGCAAAATATTCAACACGATCATAATAAATCAAAATAAACCCTTGCGGGTTGCGGTGGAGAATCGAATAGACCCACTCATCTAGTATAGTGGTATTTCCAATCCGAAATCAATCATCAACTTGAATAATCTACAAAAGACCATTTTTGTTATGAAGAACCCAAAGTGATGAAACAATAGCTGTTGTTAGTAGGTTATTTTATTTTATATATTTCTTTCAATTCGTTTTGGAGTTATAACTTCGTTTTAATTCAGCAGAGTTTTCAAAGAACGACACCTTTGCTCTTCTCGATATAATTACCTACTAAAATTTCGAGAATGCCCCAAAAAAACCTTTAGTTTTGGTCAACCATACAACACACTTGTAAAACAATTTTTTCCCAACAAATTATTTTTACTTCACACAATTATTCTGAGCATTACTCTGTAACCTCGAAAAACTCAAATGTTGAAAAAATCCACACTTTCTAATATTGAAACATAATCGGAACTGAATTGTTTCTTTGTTATTTGAGACAAAATGTGTCACCATCAATATGTGAAATGTTTTCGGATAGTNGCCGAGCAGGATAATACTCAAGATGAAAAATAAAAATCTTATTCGCTATATTACATGTTGTAAAGCTCCAGCTCAGGTTAGAAATTACGATCTGTCGAAAAAATGGAAGCAATTAGTCTATTTCATCTAAAACAACTTCCTTTTATAAGAAATATAATGTAAACACTTGAGCCAGAGCTATGTTTTAATGTTTCGCATTTTTCTTGGTCCCTATTCAGTAATATGGGGGATAGATCATTCTCAGTTCAGAAACTTTCAATCTATAACGAAATCAGGTATGGATGAAAATAGTTCAAATTGAAACGGGTATGTTTTTTTGATAGGCTGCTTTTTTGGGCGAGTAAAGCTTAGGTATCAAAAACACTTTGTAATATCATTTCAATGACTTTCCCGAAGACGACTGTCGACGATGTCGAAGACGACATCATGAAACACTGTCAATCACCTTCAAAGAATCATTTTAACGAATTGAAATGAAATATACTCGAGTTGTATTGCAAATGGGTGAATGAAAGTATTTCAACTTCTAATATGCAACAAAATAATGGAGGAACATAATAGTTCCTTGGAAATAATCATTACCTGAACTGGGCTGAAAAGTTCATAGACTAACACAAAGATGGCGCTACTAGATTTGAATCCGTATGATTTTTAGTTAACCCCAAACATCAAGATACATGTGTACAACTTTCACAGCTGTCGCGGACTATTAGTTTGTGAGATAGAACATTTTGAGTGAAGCAAATTTTGTTAGTTTGAAGAAAATGGATACAAAGAAATTTCGTGTGTTGCTATCAGCCGAAAAACTACTGCTGAAGCCAAGGCTTGCCTTGCCGAACATTATTCAGACTTTGCACCAGAAGAGTCAACCATTGAGAAGTAGTTTGCTGAGTTTAAACGAGAACGATGCACGCAGTGGAAGCCCCAAAGAGGTTGTTACCGACAGAAATATCAAAAAAGTCCACAAAATGATTTTGGATGACCGCAAAGTGGAGTTGATCGACATAGTTGAGGCTCAAAGGAACGTGTAGTATATATCGTGCATGAATATTTGGGCCAAAAACAACGAATTGATGATACTGAGCAGTTTTTAAAACTGTTCCAGCAACCAGCGGTTGCTGTATTTCTTGATATTGACGGAGCATTTAGCAATGCACTATCGCAATCTATAGGATCGTCTCTGGCTAGGAAAGGTATAGAATCGACCATAACTGGATGGATCTATGCTATGCTGGTAAACAGAACTGCAACTACGACTCTTCAATGCTAGGTCATTAAGTTCAGGGGTTATCCTCAAGGTGGGGTACTATCTCCCCTTCTGTGGTCGCTCCTGATGGATCTGCTTGATTCCTTCGACAGAAGGAAAATAGATCTGCAAGCTTATGCAGAAGACCCTGTCATCTTGGCAAGGTCAACGCCGGGAAAGGTAACTTGTAATATCTTCCAAAGCACGTTGGACGTTGTTCACAGATGGTAGCTGAGGGAGCAGATGTCTGTCAATCCCAGCAGAACTGTGATAATCCCCTTGAACTGGAGTAGAAAATTGGAAAATCTGGCGCCACTTTTTCTGAATGGTCCATTGGATTTATGTGATGATTTTTAGACCAATGATCACTTATGATGCAATTGCCTGGTGGCCGAAGACTTCATAGAAAACGGCCCAGGCGAAGCTCTTTGGCTTACAGAGATTGGCTTGTCTAGTATTATGCCATCAGTACAACATCGTCAGCGGCCATGGTGATCCTACTAGATCTACCTCTTCTCCCCTTTTTCTGGAGAGAGAGACAGGCTGGATGGACTCCATACAGACTTGTGCACTTTGCCAATTGCACAAATCAATTTAATGCAGAGTGCAACAGACTGTTGGCTGACACTGGAAGTCACAGCATTCTGGATATGACCTCTGACTTCATGCCTCCAACTGTCAATTACGAACTACCTTATAAAGTACTGTTCCCGAGTAGAGAGGACTGGATCCTCCTGGAGAAGTGAATATTAATAGCAGATAGTTGTTGATTCACAGATGGATCAAAAACACCTTCCGGTTCTGGTGGAGCTGTTTTCAACCTCATACACAAGTCGATAAAAATATTATTGGATAATCATGCGGCGTTGGAAGCTCTTGGTTCCTACCGAGCAACGTCTAAATTGTGAGCAAATTGCCAAAAATTACTCCCCTCGATAGAAAGACTCAACAGATTATCTCTGGTCTGGATTCCTGGCCCTGCTGGCCTAGAAGGCAATGAGACTGCTGACTCCGTTGCGAAAAAGGGTGCTTCAATCAGCTTCATCGGACCAGAACCTGTCATTGGCATCGCTTTGGGCTTTGCCAAACAAACACTCAACACCTGGATGGCAAGAAGAGTTACGGACTTCTGGCAGAATCTTCCAGGATTGGCTCACTCCTAGGCGTTTATTCACCCTTCGAAGCTCAATTCCAAACAGTTGTTGGACTACAGTAGGAATGAACTACGATGTCTAACAAGCCTTCTTACAGGTCACTGTCATTTGAATCATCACATGCAGAGACATGGACTGTCGGAAGACAGTGTGTGTCGCTTCTGTCTATGTCTGATTAAACTGCAGAGCATATACTTTGTGCCTGCCCCGCTGGGGACCAAATCAGGTTTTTCTAGTTCGGCAGATCCGTACTCTCACCATCTGACCTGAAAGACCACTCACCATACAAACTAATCGGCTTTGTTAAGTAGCTGGGTGTATTTGGTCGAGTGTGAATAGATGTGAGCCACAATAAACCCTTGCGAGTTGCGGTGGAGGGTCGAATAGACCCACTCACTTTAGAACTAACCTGACCTAACCATAAAAAACATTTTTTGGAGTTGACATGTGACAGTGGATGAAACATGGCTACATCATTTCACACCAGAATCAAAACGATCGTCATCTGATGACTGCACGTGGTGAACCGACTCCAAGCGTGCAAAGACGCAACATTCGAAATGAAGGCGGTCGAGTCAAAAACTGAAATTTGACAATTCTCCTTTTTGGCGAATATTTCAAAAACAATCACTGATATTCTCGATATGCAAAGAGATCATTCAAGATACGCAAAATAGAAAACTTTCGTTCAATTCAGTCAATGGCAATAGTGGCAATAGTGGGATCAGCTAAAAAAATCAGCCTGTATATACGAAATGATAAATAAGCTTTCCAAAATTAGTTATCATGAAAATATTTATCAAATCAAATCAACTAAAAGAACAATTCGTTTCAAGACCAATATCGAATATGATCAAATGAGAGTGAGAAAATACATACAGAATTCTTATAAATTATTCACGAATTCAGTACAAAACGAGTATTTTTTACAAATTAAGAAATAAAAACAGAAATGTCACTTACTGAAGCAGAAACAATCCAAATCCAATTAATGATTGAGTTTCGACAAATGAGTTGGGCGCATAAAGGTCTCATTTCATTCAATAAAATCCCCCTCACATCGTAACAAATGATAAGTAGAATTAAAAATACTACATTTCGCAATGTCCAGCATTCGAGATAAGTCTAGGGTCAGACATTCACTGGCCTCAGAGCACAACATACATATTAGCTATTTTTCAGTGCTGTGAGAAAATCCACAATCCAGAATGTCATGAGCACACCGTGGTTTTCGAATTTGTAGATAATATTGTTCCCCAAAAATAATAGACGAGCATTCGCCAAAAAATTCAAGCCCTGTTTTACCTGCGGTAGAACCAAATTGAATATTCTGGTGAATCGATAATTTTGAATGGCTGGGGTTTTGATATTGACTCAAATTTTTCTGTTCAATTTTTCCACACCAGAACAAAAATACTGATTCTTGACGTGCATTTCGCGGAGAGCCTGAAAAATGAATTTTATATCTAAGTTACGCCTATTTAAACAGGGTGTAATATAGGAACGTTAAAATAGTCAAGTGACGTATTTCTAAGACAATTTTAAGAAAAAAGAGTTTTTCTGAATTTGTGTCTGGTAATGCTTCGTTTGTTTCGGACATATAGGGTGTTGAAATTGCATTTTTCGTTCATTTTTCAAATATAACTTCTGCAAAAAACGAATTATTTGCACGAAATTTGGTACCCGTGGTTTTTTTGACGTGAAAAATCATAATTTTGTATTAATTTTCATGTCACAGCTAGAGGACGCTGCGTATGCTATCATTATTTATCTCAAACTACCCTACCTTTTTGACAGTGAATTTTTGGTACTTTTCATGGAAAAACCTAATTTCCACGCCTTCTTCAAGTAAAAAAGGTTAATTTCCTCACCAGCGCTGGGGGTGATCGTTTTCGAAATATTAAAAACTCTCTATATCGATGCATATAACTTGGCTCCTAGAGCGCTAAGTGAAGTTGCTGAGAACATTACAAAAACTAAGTAGGTATATGGTGGATTTCGTCAAAATAAACAACTTTTTTCTTCAAAATTCGTTTTCGAGACAAAAACAAATGATTCTTCAATTGTGTGATTTTCACTAAACAGTTTTACAAAAACACAACACGTGTTTCGCCATGCAATGGCTTTCTCGGGCGTGTCCTAATAGGTTAATAGGTTATTAAGACACGCCCAAGGAAGCCATTGTATGGCGAAACACGTGTTGCGTTTTTGTAAAACTGTCTAGTGGAAATCACACAGTAAAGTGTTTTTAGAATACGTTAGTTATGGATTTTCATCAAGTATCAACCGATTCTATCATATAAATGATTCTTCGGTAGAAAAAAGTTGTTTATTTTTATAAGAATCATCACATACTTAGCTTCTGTAATGTTCTCAGCAACTTCACTTGGCGCCCTAGGAGCTAAGTAATATGCTTCGATATAGAAGATTATAAATATTTCGAAAACGATCACCTCCAGCGTTGTTGAGAAAGTGTATCTTTTCACTTGTAAAACTCTTAAGAATTAGGTTTTTTTATGAAAGGTGTCAAAAGTTCAATGTCAAAAGAGTTTGAAATAAATAATGACAACGTACGCAACGCCTTCTAGATGTTACATGAAAATCAATACAAAATTGATTTCCCACGTCAATAAAACTCCGGGTACCAAATTTCGTGTGATTACATTATTTTCAAACTTTTTTTCAAATCGAATAAAAAAATCAATTTCAACACCATGTATCTCCGAAACGAAAAATTCCCAGACGAAAGTTTATATAGACTTTTATTCTTGAAATGGTCTCAAATATACGTCATTCGAATATTTGAACGTACTTATGTTACACCCTGTATATATCATTAATGAGGTTCATTGATTGAATTCCTGATATTTCGTTAGTTTGTGATATTTGTTATTGACTATGACAGCTGGTTACCAGCTCAATAACAAATAGTTTAACCTATTATGTTCCAAATATTATATCGTTTCAGAAACTTTGTATTTTGTAGCCTCGTATCTCAATAACTATTCATTTCACTGTGTCATGATATACACTGATTGAAAGAGAATACATTATTGCTTTTTTTGTATAACTTTCATTTTTGCAACTAAAACGATCCTTTTCTGGAACGGATCATCACGTGTGATGAAAAGTGGATCATCTACGACAATAGAAGACCACAGCAGAACCTTTTTGTGAGAACATTGGCGAAATGTAAGAAAAATTTCTTCAGCAGCAGCCGGCGCTGGTCAATAAAAGAGGTTTGATTCTGCTCTACGACAACACCCGTTCGCAAATTCCACAAATCACTGTCCAATAATTGAACGAATTGAGCATCGCAGTTTTTACCTCACACACAATACTCCCCAGATCTCTCACTAACCGACTACCATCTTGTTTGGCACTCCAATAACTTTCTCACCGATAGAACCTTCGCCAATCAGGACCAAGCAAAATGGCCGTCGTCGACTTCATTGAATCTTAAGCACACAATTTTGATGCTGAGGAGCTTGAATGACTTTTGTTGCGTTGTTACTTCTGTTACACTGATTCAAATGGCGCTTATTTCGATCGGGTAGCATATGTATTCATAGAGATATCATAGTTCAAAGTAGATTCATAAAAAAGAACAAAACTTTTGAAAGAGCCTAATATTTACTCGATTTTAATTTGTGAATAATACGTATTTGAGTCAACAACTGGTCGTTTGAAATAAACCCCCATCATTATTCATAGATCTCATTCTACAGTTCTCAATTTCTAAACTCTCAAATAGTTCTAAAAGACTTTTGTCATGTACGAGTTTCACAATTTCAAGCATTTCTTGTTCATTTTGTAGCCGTCCTCTAAACCAAGTTAAGGTCTACGAAACAAATTATGTGAAACATTTTACTTGAAACGCGTGATTATAGTTCGCTTAGTTCGACCAACATACGTTGTGACGCAATCGTCATAGCTTATTTCATCAACCTTGACTTTCATTCTCCCGTCACCTCGTCTTTTGGATTGTACAATACATGTATACAAGTATACCTGCAGTTTTGTACAAAACTTTTTCGAAAATTCAAACCAACCGATTGTTTCACGAAAACAATTTAGAAATTATCGACTTATTGAATGAGTTTTAATGAATACCCGTTGCTCTAAGTTATTTCCATGATGATTTTTTTTTATATCGTACCTTGCTTGGCTTGAGAGGAACGTAACCAATCGTGAAAGTTATCAGAAGCAGATTTGCAAAACCTAGTGTTTTTTATAAAGTACTGATTCCACACCCTTCTTGACATTCCCCATAACTATTACAATCAGAACTGATAGCTGTAGATGAAAATATTTCAAACATTCAATGAAATGAAGTAATTGTTAGGCACATACGAAGTTATGGAACGATAAGTTATGAAATAATAATAACAATTTTGAAAAGTATCTAACCATATCCTAGGATGTTATGTCTGACATCAAAGAAGATAGATAATTCCACTTCTGAGCAAAGTGTTGAAGGAAATTTACACACGAGATGAACGTTTCCAAACCATCATTTTATTAACGAACCTCATCACCCTTTAGCTTCTGTTCCACTAAGACAGGGTAATTTGGTAATTACCTATTTGTAAATTTATAACTATGCTCATTGGACCATTAATACGGATTGTAAATTCCAAGTTAATGTCCCATAAAATGGATTATTAAGTTGGCGAATGCAGACCCAATTAAACACCCAATTTCCCCTTTTAATGTTCTGATCAGGCTCTTCCAAATAGTTGATACTTTCAATGCCATCCAGTGGCTGGGAATCTAATTTCCTATAGAGAATGGGAATTTTTTGATTCGGGATAAACTTCCTTTTCTCTTCTAGAAACTGATAAGAAAACAATTGAAACCAAATATGGTTTTCGATGATTCTCGTCAATACTTGGGAAAAATACGATACGATACGATTCAAACACCTCATTCAAAATTTCAAACATGGATAGTTCATTCAATTGGAACACTTGTTTCTACAACTCAAGGTAGGCGAAGTTCGAAATCGAAAGTGATCTATGTTTCTCAGTGATTTTATTACACTTACATGGAACAGATCCTCAAGGGAGTACTTCGATGTTTCGGACTAACACACATGTCAGCACCTTATGTATTGTATGTTGTATGAGTGCTTTTTCTTCAAACAAAAATTTCAATAATGGGCTTGTTTCATGATTTTTGGTTTACAATTCATTTGATAGTAATTTCAAATTAAAAAATAGTGTTCTTTATTTCAGCTGTCTGAATATCGTTGTTTTCCCGTAATCAACCATTGAAAATTGGATTTTCGATTGACCAATAGGAACAATACAAATAATGAACATTGCCAAATTGTAAAATTCACGGAGCGAATAAACAGTTTATGATTCATTCGTGATTGAAAGTGAAATCATACTCACTTCCGAAAACTAAATCTAAGAAGGAAGTGTGAGAAATGCATTGGAAGGGAGAATTGATTATACATGAGGTCCAAATAACACAAAATACAATAAAACGTTAGTTTTGAAATTTCTCCGGCAGTAGACATTTTCATGTTGATATCACAGAAATTTTAATAATGGAAGTGTATATGAACCTGTTAACGTTTAAATTCATGAAAAAATTCTCCATATGAAGTAAAATGTACTGGAAAACGATGGAAATCTTTGCCTCAATGACGATTGTAATAGGAACGGTACTGATATCAATATATAAAACTTTACAAGCCCTCGACAGCACAATAACAAAATGAAACTTTTAAACGCAGTAATAATTATTCATTTCAACAAAAATAATATTTAATTAAAACCTGCGGGGATTTTTTGAAAAATTTTCACCCACTTTCATTAAAATTATTCAGGTTTTTATTTATCATAGCTCTATATACACTCATCATGGCCAGACCATTGAGGCGATCTTCTGCCATAGTGCTTCTTAGCAATGTTTTCAGTCTTCTGAGGCTGCTGAAGGATCGCTCTACTGTACATGTCATGCATGTTAAAGCGATCAAAATGTTCAATGCTTTTTCCGTTTCGGGAGAGAAGGAATTTGTTTCTTTCAGGACATCAACAACTGTAAGATTTGTTAGATTAAGCCTATCTTGCCATAATTGCTGCCAAAGTTCAATTTCATTCTTTATGTTCGGTAAATCATGAAACTGGGCAATAGATTCACAAGTTTGTTTAAAATTTTCAGTTGTCATCTTTTGCATCTGCGCCTGGTGTAACTTAGATAATGTGAATGATAGCGTGTTTCCTTCAGCAAAACCTACTTCAAGGGAGGTGATAATTGAATCCAAGTATGGTATTACTGAAGACCTCTTTCAGCATTCTGAAAGGCTTCCTGCTGAATGATTGCTTCTATGACGTTGTTTCCCCGTAATACGCGGCATTGATATAATGTCCTCCACCAGTTCGACTTTCTCCGCAACAGCAGTAGCTTCCTTTATAATTTCGTCTGTCACTTTTCCGGATTATCACGGTGGTTTTAGATCAAAAGTGAAATAATTTCAACGTGTTCCGAGGCTTTGACCACTTCCAAAGCTACAGATTGGAGTACGTTGACAACGGGTTCCATCAAAGCCGAGTATTTGGCTACCAACATAATCCCGAGAATGAAAGAAATTCTGGAAGTAGCCGCATGCAGTTGGAAGACACTTTTCTGAGTGGCACTATTTCCTTTCTGAGATAATATTTGTTAGGCTTCCACAAATTTGTTAATTAGTAATAATACCAAAACTGATTACAAAAATTGTTGAAAGTGGCCACCTGCACTTAGTATGCATGCTTCCGCCCTTCTACGCATGGAATTACGCACCCGTTCAAATATTCCCGGCGTATTTCGTATAGTTTCACACGAGGCAACTATTCACTCTATTAAATCTTCTAAAGTATTAACGGGAGTTTTATACACAAGAGTTTTAAGGTGACTCCATAAAAAAAATCTAAACTGTTGAGATTGGGGGATCTTGCTGGACATTGCTGCGGTCCTCCGCGACCTATTCAACGATTAGGATGAACTGTATTTAAATGGTTTCGGACAATTACACTGAAATGAGCAGGGGCGCCATCGTGCATGTACCATATTCGATTCCTTAACGCAAGTGGCACATCTTCCAATAACCCAGGTAAGTCTTCTTCGAGAAANAAAATATTTCAAACATTCAATGAAATGAAGTAATTGTTAGGCACATACGAAGTTATGGAACGATAAGTTATGAAATAATAATAACAATTTTGAAAAGTATCTAACCATATCCTAGGATGTTATGTCTGACATCAAAGAAGATAGATAATTCCACTTCTGAGCAAAGTGTTGAAGGAAATTTACACACGAGATGAACGTTTCCAAACCATCATTTTATTAACGAACCTCATCACCCTTTAGCTTCTGTTCCACTAAGACAGGGTAATTTGGTAATTACCTATTTGTAAATTTATTACTATGCTCATTGGACCATTAATACGGATTGTAAATTCCAAGTTAATGTCCCATAAAATGGATTATTAAGTTGGCGAATGCAGACCCAATTAAACACCCAATTTCCCCTTTTAATGTTCTGATCAGGCTCTTCCAAATAGTTGATACTTTCAATGCCATCCAGTGGCTGGGAATCTAATTCCCTAAAGAGAATGGGAATTTTTTGATTCGGGCTAAAGCTCATTTTCTCTTCTAGGAACTAATCAGAAAACAATTGTAATCAAATGTGGTTTTCGCCCGTCGCTTTTTTCAGTTCGCTTTTCAGTTCGATGTTCTTTAGAAGAGTGTTTTTAGTTTTTTGAACTATATTTATTTTGCATAAAACATAGGCATCGAAAGGAAGTCCTTCTTTGGAAATGACGAATACCCTGTTCTTTTTGTTTTTAGTATACCTCAATGTAACCAAAACGCTGGTACAGGTCTTTCAAAATCATCCAGTCAGCTTACAGGCGCCAAACATACCACACATTATTACAACCTTCTCAAGTAACCATGCATGGTTGCTGAACAACAAAAACTTAGGTATTTCTTCTTTAAACAAAAGTTTTGGTTCCTTTGGTGTGTAACAGTAAGACTTTCGTCTCAAGGACAAAAATAATTTTCCAAATCTGAAAATACCATTTCTGTAGGTAATATCTACTCTAATATGGTGTACGATTCAAAAAACTAACCTTGAAATGTCAATGTTGTCATAAACTTTCAAAGCAAGTTTCAACAATGAATTCTTGGACCTAAAAAAATTTGATTTTGTTCCTCAATTTATTCAATTTCTTCCATGGTCGTTGTTAAAGCGAACTCGCTAGTACAGAAAACTGAAGTTGTTTATAATATTGCTGAGATATTGTTAAGTTGTTCCATGACAACACGATGGGATTTTTCTGTAGAATTACGAGATACGTTGTTTGTTCTTCCCATCAGCGGGATCACGAAAAATCTTGAACGACACATGGCCAATACGCAAATAACGGATTCGGTTGTTACAAGATTCAACCTCATTCGTTATTTACTACTTATCGCCATGGTAACGTTGATCACTATTATTATAGTTTCTGACGTAGTGTTACTACTGATATTGCCATTATTGGAATTTCCTTCAGAAATAACTGAAATCGGTCTGAAAAATGAATAATTGGCATGAATATTCTCCAGAGTGAATGAGAAACTAAACATTGGACACAGTAATTGCCTCAACTACAGCTGTTGCAAACATTTATTTCCTTTCAAATACACAATTTATTCACAACAATCATAATGTAGAAGCCATTAACCGAAAAATCGTTTGGGCACCCTTAAAATATACAACGAGAAGTGAATTGGACCAGTCGGATTTTCCTTCAGATAGAAAAATATGGCTATTTTACATAATTATTCCGAATGAAGCGGAAAAAAGAGCGTTCCACTGCTGCGGAAATGAAAACAATAAAAAATGCAACAGCTTGAGCAGCAGTTGACGAGTTAATGATGCTGAGAGCTTGTGCGGTCTTTTCCAGAAATAAATCCAGTTTCTCTAAAGAGAATGGAACGGCTTTTACTGGATTGCCCATCGGTGAAGTGCATTCAAAGCCAGGAACTAATAGAGCGAGAACTTCATGTCAGGTTTCAAAGGAATTTCCTTTTATACATTTCGTGAATGGAGGATTCGATTTTTCGTCGTACATTATATCATACTGAATCGGTTAGAAATAAATATATTTCCAAGCTACCATTCCGTACTTTGAACTAGATTTCATATAAAGTTTGTGTGATTTGAAGAAGTCAGTTGTAGTTACACAAGATATGAATATGGTTTTGTAATAAAATATCAAGTGAGGATGTGATAACTGCGTCATCGTTTAAAGAAAAATATAGTTTTGTAATTGGATGTCAAGAACAGTGCTCATTCAAAACTAACGTTCGTTGCGGAGTAATTGAAAAAGAAATGATTGGGCTGTATTCCTTCAACGAAACTTCAACAGACGAGAGTTAACGGAATTCTTTGGCAAATGTTGTTAGCTAGGTTTTGAATGCACCTCATTACCAGACAATAAATGATACCAGCGCACTGATACACCATATTGCTGCAGTGAGAAGGGCGTGGATCAAAGTTGTATCACACGATTGTGACTATAACTGGCCACCACGATCACCCGATTCAACACCTTCAGACTTATTCTGTACGGTAATTTGAAGCAAGTTTATGAGAGTCTAGACTTTCAACAACGTTAAGTATTTGGAAAATACAATTAAAGAATGCAAATATAAAATATAAAACACCAATTTATATGTAATACCGTTGTAGCCGTTTGCAGATGAGCGTAATGAATGACATAATGAAATGTAGGCAGTGATTCTTTCTTAAGTATGTATTTTGTATTTCATCAGTTCAATTGTCTAATATAATATAAATTGATTTGAAATCCCTGAAAAAATATTAAAAAAAATTAACCAAAAAATAACAATTTTATTGAACAAAAAACTGAGATTACAAAGAAATAACATACAAGCAACAACCAAAAAAATAAAAAATTGAAATAATAATAAAAGCTGAAAATTAAAAAATTGAAAAATATTAACAAAAAATGAAAAATACAAACCAAGTAACGTCACGACGTTTCGATTGTTAGTATCCACAATCGTCTTCGGGTGATAACTGGACTTATTCCTCCGAGATCTGGCTATTTATAGGTCATTCGAGTGCTTTCACCTATCCCCTCTTCCCTCTCAACGGGGGATGACCGTTTGGAAGGAGTTGGTCGTTTTTCGCTTGATTAGAGGTTTCCATATGTTACGTATCTTTACGCTAGCTTGACTAAATGCGTTGTTGGACAACATATACGCGGCTTCTTTGAATTTTCTCCTAAACCAGTGTTCCTCTTTGTGGATGATTTCAGCTTCTAGAGCCCACTTGATGTTATGTTGATGAGTCCAAACATGCTCTGTTATTCCGGATTTGCTGGTATCTCCTCGCTGTGTGTTTTTTGTGCGAACTTTCAATGGCCTCTTAGTTCCACCGATGTGTGATTCTCCGCACTCGCAGGGTATCCGGTAAATGAAGTTCTTGGAATCGCAGTCCGCGTATGAGGGCCTGATATTTTCGTAAGGCTGCTACGGATAGTGTTCCCAGATCTGTAGCAGGTCCAGATGTTATACTTGGACCCAATATTTCTTATCCTTTCCGATAATCCCCTGATTTAGGGAAATACAAGTACTGGTTGTGGCGGTTTCTCTTCCTTGTGGAGGGAGCTCTTGCTGTCTTCTAGCTAAATCCTGTTCTACCATCACCCTGGAGTAACCATTCCGTTGAAGGTCATTTTTGATGATGCCTAGTTTCTTTTCGAGACCTTACTTTGTATTACAGAGCCCGAAACAACGATCTAGTGGAGTCTTGATGATTCCTGTCTTAGTCGATTGATGGTGGTTGGATTTCTGGTTCAGATACCTACTGTCCTGTGTGAGTGGGTTTTTGATATACAGATGTTCTCCATTCAGTGTCGGTTCTCTTCACCAATACGTCTAAGAAAGGCAATTCGTTGTGAAAGTGATGGAAGGACTTTCGTTGTTGATGTGCTCCAGGAAAGCGTCTAGTTCTACATCCCCATGGTTCCATATTATGATGGTGTCATCTACGTATCTCAACCAGACTAGGAGCTTCTTGTGGGCTTCTTCAATGGCCAGAGTTTCAAACCACTCCATATATATATTGGCTATAACCAGTGGAAGTGTCGATCCCATTGCCAGTCCCTCATCTTGCGTAAAGAATTCGTCCTTCAGTTGGAAGTAACAGTTTCGTACACAGCATCCTAGTAATTCCATTTTCACTTGTATCGGTAAGTCCGTCTTCGGATAGCTTTCTCTGTATAATTTGAAGTGCTTCTTCGACAGGAACGTTGGTGTAGACGCTTTCCACGTTGAAACTAATCAGTTGATCCTGCTCTATGACTTCGATTTCCCCTAGTGGTTCAAGGAAATGCCATGAATTTTTCACAATAGATGATGTTTCACCTTGCAGTGGTTTGATTATTGGTAGTGAAAATCTGTACAAGTTCTGAGTGGCTGAATCTCTGGAGCTAATGATCGGTCTGAGCGGAATATCCCTTGTGTGGATTTTGGGTGGTCCATACAAGTGAGGGGGCTTACTGTGGTGCGGTGTTAGCGAAGATCTTTTTTGTTTCCGAAAAATAGACTTGGTGTTTTTTCAAAGTCTGGTACAACTTCCTTTCCACTGATACAGTAGGGTCTTTTACGATCGTCGTTTTTTTTTCCTTTCTGAAGAATCTCTTCGATCTTCTGTTCGTTGAAATCAGTATCCATCACAATTGTAGCGTTTCCCTCATCTGCAGGTTAGATCTTGATAGTGTTGTCTCTACGTAGCCCGTTCAGGGCTCTTCGTTCTTCATTGCTGATGTTAGCAGTTGGAACTGGTTTCTCGATCTATCTGTTCTCTGATTTTCCATCTGAATTCTTCTGCCTCGATCTGATCAATAAGGGAACTGGCGGATTCTACTGCAATTATTATTTCCAAAGTGGGCACAGATGTTGGTGCAATAGCGAAGTTTAGACCTTCCCTCAACCAAGATTCCTCTATGCCCGTGAGCGGGCTAGAACTCATGTTGATGACGTTGACGGCTTCATAGTTGTCTAGTTCTCGTTCTGCATTTGGGCATTATTTCCTCACCAACTTCCCCCACTTCCTGCACGTGCTTTCAATCTTGGCAAAGATTGGTCCATGATCCTCTTCCAAGGTCTCTCTTCTTATTTCTTCAAATCGTTTTGTGACATCCTGCATCAGAGTTGACCTCTTCCAACGATGGTAATTAATTTGAGATCTTATCAGTACTCGGCTGGCACGTTCCAATATGCGTTTGGCTCTCTCTCCTGGGATTGGCGAATTCAGCAAAAAACCTTTGGGTATGATGTTGTTGTCTCTAGCTCTGCACAAGAATCTGAGGTGAGTTTCTTGTTTGGTAAGCTTGACCATAGTCTTCTCATTTCCACGGAGTGAGTCGCTGGTTCCGGGTCCGTACCGGGTATTCAACGTTTGTTTAAAGGTGGTTGACAATGTTTCGTGGTATATTTCATCAGTTCGGACTTCCATTGTCTAATAAAATATAAATTGATTTGATAACCCTTAAAATGAGATGTGTTGCTGAATCAGGCACCAAATTTGAATTCCGTCACATTGTCATTTGAAATTCACAACAGTCACATCCAATTAGAAGTGTTTTTGATTTTTCATTCATGTTATTTTTTTAGATTATGAAACTATCACGACTTCGCAACACTTTTGCAATTTTTTCAAAACCGCAATTGGTTTTTTTTCCTCTAGAATAGAAAAAGTGAATTTTGGGAAAGAAAGGTTTCGGCTTTTGAATTCTCCATCTTCATACAAACTAATGTGAGAAATTTCCAAAGAAACAAAAACACCCAATTTCAGAAAAACTTCGTTGAATTACACAAAAGAAAAAATACTTTCAAAACAATTACTATGATATGAACATTTATTTTCAGTTTGTACTCCAAATATTCGTTATGGAATATCATAGACGTTTTTTATCCATTTGAAAGACCTATTGATGCCGCCACGGCTTCCCTGGATGGAGCGCATGCAAAATGTCCAATTTTCCATGACTCACTCAGACTTGAACGATTTAGTACGAGATCTGGGACTTCCAAAAGGACTCAGCAGAAGTTTAAGGGTCTAGAATTAAAGAAAGACATATTCAGCTTCCGGTGTTTCATTTTCATGGTACCGATTTAGAGAAAGGAACTTTATCCTTTTTTTTGCACAAGAGAGTAACCTAGTTTTCTGCAACAATGTACCCGGCGTCATGGAAATGTTCAATATAATGTATGAACCAGAGAAATGGAGACTTTTCATCGATTCATCAAAAATAAGTTTCAAAGCTGTACTTCTTCACAATGGGAACCAATATGCCTCTGTGCCTGTTGGACACTCAGTCCATTTGAAAGAATGCTACGAAAATCTTGAATCTGTTCTTAATAAGCTCAGCTACTCTGATCATAAGTGCACCATTTGTGGAGACTTGAAAGTTAGTTCAATGTTACTAGGTCAACAAAGTGGTAACACTAAGTTTCCATGTTTCCTATGTGAATGGGATAGCCGTGACAGGAAACAACACTATGTCAAGCAGGTGTGGCCAATAAGAAAGGGTCTTATTTCTTGAGTATTCCTAAAAAAATCTTACTTCCACCACTCCATATCAAATTGGGGCTAATGAAACAGTTTGTGAAAGCATTAGACAAAGAAGGAGATTGTTTCAAGTATCTTTCTGAAAAGTTTCCTGGTCTATCCGATGCTAAACTGAAAGAAGGAGTCTTCATTGGGAATGGGATAAGAAAACTTTTAATATGTGAAAGCTTTGTCACTAAAATGGAAATAAAAGAAAAAAATGACTGGAATTCATTTGAACTTGTAATAACAGGCTTTCTTGGAAATAAAAAAGATCCAAACTACAAAACTTTGGTTGCAGAATCGATACAAAACTACAAAATGTTGGGCTGCAACATGAGTGTCAAAGTCCATTTCCTTCACTCACATCTGGACTACTTTCCTGAAAATATAAGGGCTGTAAGTGAGGAACAAGGAGGAAACTTCACCTCACGATTTGATCTCCACGAACTTTATTTGAAAAAATATAATAACAACATGTTTTGCTAGCACAGTAGCATTTTCAAGTGTATGAATGGATTCATACACTTGAAAAAGATACTGTGTTACTGTT